>WNWK01007517.1:0-60588 GCA_009830355.1 Cherax destructor | reverse complement strand
GAGGAACTTTTAAATGTCGATGAAAAAAGGGAGGTGGTAATTTCATGTACTGGCCAGGGAGGTACAACATCGTTTAGGAGTGAAGAGCAGGATGTGAGTGTGGGGGAGGTGCGTGAGGCATTACCTAGAATGAAAGGGGGTAAAGCAGCTGGAACTGACAGAATCATGACAGAAATGTTAAAAGCAGGGGTTGATATAGTGTTGGAGTGGTTGGAACAGAATTCTTCCTCCGTAAGCCATGCGTGTCTTAAGAGGCGACTAAAATGCCGGGAGCAAGGGGCTAGTAACCCCTTCTCCTGAATATATTACTAAATGTAAAAGGAGAAACTTTCGTTTTTTCTTTTGGGCCACCCTGCCTCGGTGGGAAATGGCCGACGTGTTGAAAGAAAGAAGAAGAAATGTATGAAAGAGGGGAAGGTACCTAGGGATTGGCAGAGAGCATGTATAGTTCCTTTATATAAAGGGAAGGGGGATAAAAGAAATTGTAAGAATTATAGGGGAATAAGTTTACTGAGTCCTAGGTAGTAGGTTGGTAGACAGCAACCGCCCAGGGAGGTACTACCGTCCTGCCAAGTGAGTGTAAAACGAAAGCCTGTAATTGTTTTACATGATGGTAGGATTGCTGGTGTCTTTTTTCTGTCTCATAAACATGCAAGATTTCAGGTACATCTTGCTACTTCTACTTACATTTAGGTCACACTACACATTCATGTACAAGCATATATATACACACCCCTCTGGGTTTTCTTCTATTTTCTTACTAGTTCTTGTTCTTATTTCCTCTTATCTCCATGGGGAAGTGGAACAGAATTCTTCCTCCGTAAGCCATGCGTGTCGTAAGAGGCGCCTAAAATGCCTGGAGCAAGGGGCTAGTAACCCCTTCTCCTGAATAAATTACTAAATGTAAAGGAGAAACATTCGTTTTTCCTTTTGGGCCACCCTGCCTCGGTGGGAAACGGCTGGCGTGTTGAAAGGAAAGGAAAGGAAGTTTACTGAGTATACCAGGTAAAGTGTATGGTAGGGTTATTATTGAAAGAATTAGAGGTAAGACAGAGAGTAGGATTGCAGATGACCAAGGAGGTTTTAGAGTGGGTAGGGGATGTGTAGATCAAGTGTTTACAGTGAAGCATATATGTGAACAATATTTAGATAAAGGTAGAGAAGTTTTCATTGCATTTATGGATTGAGAAAAGGCATATGACAGAGTGGATAGGGGAGCAATGTGGCAAATGTTGCAAGTGTATGGAATAGGTAGTAAGTTACTGAAGGCTGTAAAGAGTTTTTTTGAAGATAGTGAGGCTCAGGTTAGGGTGTGTAGGAGAGAGGGAGATTACTTTCCGGTAAAAGTAGGTCTTAGACAGGGATGTGTAATGTCACCATGGTTGTTTAATATATTTATAGATGGTGTTGTAAAAGAAGTAAATGCTAGGGTGTTGGGGAGAGGGGTGGGATTAAATTATGGGGAATTAAATGCAAAATGGGACTTGACACAGTTACATTTTGCTGATGATACTGTGCTTATGGGAGATTCTAAAGAAAAGTTGGAAAGGTTAGTGGACGAGTTTGGGAGGGTGTGTAAAGGTAGAAAGTTGAAAGTGAACATAAATAAGAGTAAGGTGATGAGGGTATCAAATGATTTAAATAAAGAAAAATTGGATATCACATTGGAGAGAGGGATTATGGAAGAAGTAAATGTTTTCAGATATTTGGGAGTTGACGTGTTAGCGGATGGGTTTATGAAGGATGAGGTTAACAATAGAATTGATGAAGGAAAAAAGGTGAGGGGTGCGTTGAGGTATCTGTGGAGACAAAAAACGTTATCCACGGAGGCAAAGAAGGGAATGTACGAAAGTATAGTGGTACCAACACTTCTTATATGGGTGTGAAGCATGGGTTGCAAATGCTGCAGCGAGGAGGAGGCTGGAGGCAGTGGAGATGTCCTGTCTAAGGGCAATGTATGGTGTAAATATTATGCAGAAAATTCGGAATGTGGAAATTAGGAGAAGGTGTGGAGTTAATAAAAGTATTTGTCAGAGGGCTGAAGAGGGGTTGTTGAGGTGGTTTAGTCATTTAGAGAGAATGGATCAAAGTAGTATGACTTGGAGAGCGTATAAATCTGTAGGGGAAGGAAGGAGGGGTAGGGGTCGTCCTAGAAAAGGTTGGATGGAGGGGGTAAAGGAGGTTTTGTGGTCAAGGGACTTGGACTTCCAGCAAGCATGTGTGAGCGTGTTAGATAGGAGTGAATGGAGATGAATGGTTTTTGGGACCTGACAAGCTGTTGGAGTGTGAGCAGGGTAACATTTTGTGAAGGGATTCAGGGAAACCAGTTAATTGATTTAATTGGACTTGAGTCCTGGAAATGGGAAGTACAATGCCTGCACTTTAAAGGAGGGGTCTGAGATAGTGACAGCTGGGAGGGACTATTCTCAGCTGTCGTATCTGAGCGCCTCTGCAAAGACAGTGATTATGTATGAGTGTGGTGAAAGTGTTGAATGATGATGAAAGTATTTTCTTTTTGGGGATTTTCTTTCTTTTTGGGTCACCCTGCCTCGCTGGGAGACGGCCGACTTGTTGAGAGAGAAAAAAAAAAAAACGTATATATTACCAGTATATTCCTGGAAAGTGGCAAACCAGTGTGGGACATTCAGTGTTGCATGGCACCAGTGAAGCTAACAACAGCAGCAGAAGTACTGTATTAAGTGTCAACCCATGAGGCCTGGTCACAGACCAGGCCTCATGGGGTGTTGACCCCTGGAATTCTCTCCAGGTAATCTCCAGGTATGGTCAAAAGAAAACCCCAAATAATCTAGTAAATCAGTTAAAAAAAAAAAAATTATATAGAGAATCTCCATTAAAGTTGATACTGTCAGTAAAGAGGATAAACAGGTGCTGAAGGAGATGAAAGTGAAGCCTGCATGCTCTCTAACCTAGATCATAGCATTTTCTGATTTATAGTGGTGACCTGCACATCTTAGGCCAAAAATACTGCCGATTTTTTCCTTTTAGCACACTGGCCATCTCCAACCGAGACAGGGTGGAAAAAAAAAAACTTTCGTCATCATTCACACTATCACTGTCTTTGCAGAGGTATGGAGATACAAGTTTAGATGTCACTCTAAACAGCAAATATCCTAAACCCCTCCTTTAAAGTGCAGGCACTGTACTTCCCACCTCCAGGACTCAAGTCCAGTTAATCGGTTTCCCTGAATCCCTTCACACTCCAACAGCTTGTAAAGTCCCAAAAATCATTTGTCTCTACTCGCTATCGAACATGCTCCTGGCCCTGTGTGTGTGTGTGTGTGTGTGTGTGTATATATATATATACTCACTTAGTTGTGGTTGCAGGGGTCGAGTCACAGCTCCTGGCCCTGCCTCTTCACTGGCCGCTACTCGGTCACTACCCACTCCATGAGCTTTATCATACCTCTCCTTAAAGTTATGTATGGATCCTGCCTCCACTACATCACTTCCCAGACTATTCCACTTCCTGACAACTCTGTGACTGAAAAAATACTTCCTGACATCCCTGTATTTCATCTGAATCTTCAACTTCCAACTGTGACCCCGCACGTGCGTGTGTGTTTCCATCTTAATTAACGTTTGCAGAGTGCCCTGACCTAGAACTTTCATACTATTTCACTACTTCCATCTTTGTATGTGGCAGTTGCAGCTTTGTTTACTGTGAGGCATTCTGCATTTGCTGTATATCTTTCTCTGAATATATTTCTTATGTATCATTATCCCTTTCGGGGTTTTGGTCGTACTAGTACGTCTTACGCACTGGGGTTATTGACGTACAGTGGTCCCTCGGTTTTCGGTCATCTCCAAACTCAAACATTTATGTAAGTGTATTTTCGTAAGTGCTGTTGCAAGTGTATTTTTGGTGGTCTGAAATAGACTAACCTACGTGACATTATTTCTTAAGGAAGTAAATTCGTTCGGTAATGGCACTTGAGCAGCATTCTGGAAAGAATTTTCGGCGAAAACCAAGGGACCACTGTACTAGTACGCCTAAATTCTAGCGCCCTCAAATCAAGCAGAAACAGGCTGTTAGGCCTAGATGTGATAGAATGGGTCTGTGCGGTCAGTGTGCGCAGTATAAAAAAATTCCTGCACACCACAGTGCATAATGAGGAAAAAAAACTCTGACCGTGTTTTTGGTTTAAAACAGCGACTTTGCAGTCTATTTTCGTATGGTATTTATTGTTGTATTCTCGTTTTCTTGTTCTCATTTGATAGAATGGAAGATATATTACAGAAATAGAGATGATTTTGATTGGTTTGACAATAACAAGTACCTTGAAATTGAGCTCAAAGTAGCGAAAATGTTCGATTTTTGACGATGTTCAAGAGTAAACAAATCACACCATGCGTCCAATACACATCAACTGGCGAGTCTAATATTCATGCACAAGTGCTCTGATATTATTTATACCATTTTTACAATGATGCAGTTGTATACATAACAATAAATCTTCTATTTTTTTGTGAGAATAAAAATTCAAAATGGAAAGCAAAAGTAATGTAAGAGGGGCCTGGAGACGTAACTAATGAACAGAGAAGATGTTATTTTAGTGCCAGGAATGTCTGTCTTGTTTATTATGGATCCTATTTTGAAATTGGCATCGTTTGAAATTTGTGTGAAATTGGCCAAATTGCCATTTTCTGACCACTATTTTGGGTTGTTGAAATTGGTAAATAGGCGGTTTCTTGTACTCAATCGATAGAAAAAATGGAGTTCTAGCGAAATAGCTATAATTTTAGTAGACTGAAACATTGGAATGTGCCGAAAATAGGGCTCAAAGTGGGCGAAATCGCAGATGCGTAAGTGTCATGGCTACCGCTAACTTCGCGAAAGCATAATTCCGTTAGTTTTCGATCAAATTTCATAATTTTTGTGGCGTTATGATCGGAAAAAGATTCTCTATCATTCCATAAGAAAAAATAATTTTTTTTTTTTTAAATTCGTGGACCCTGAGAACGAGTTTCAGAGACCCCCCTTGGACCCCCAAAGGGTTAATATGAATTACTGTTTCTGTCCCATCTGTGATGATCGGCAAGTGTTTCTACCTTTTCACTAGCTATGTAATGTCTGTATTTCCTTTTCTCCTCCTCTATTATAAGCACATATTTGGTATTTCTCGAAGTTTTTTCCGATCATTGTTATTGTTAATAGCTATATTACACTTGCCCAAAGTACAGTGGTACCTCTACTAACGAGCTTAATTCGTTCCAGATGGCTATTCAAGTGCTTATACCGAAGGAATTTGTTCCCATAAGAAATAATGAAAATTAGATTAATCATTTCAGACCCCCAAAAATACACTTACAAAAGCACCTACAAAAATACACTTACATAATTGTTCGAGTTGGGAGCTGTACTGTACTATCTCTTTCACAAATCCATTAACATTTACCATGCTCAATCTCATTTCTAGCATTTGTATTATTATCAGCACATGCTACATTAAACTTATTTTTGCACATCTCATACAACAGTGGACCCCCGAGTAACGTAAAAACTTCATTCCAGAAGCCTGCTCAAGTGCCATTACCGAACGAATTTACTCCCTTAAGGAATAATGTCACGTAGGTTAGTCTATTTCAGACCCCCAAAAATACACTTCCACAAGCACTTACAATATTATACTTACATAATTGTATGATTTCCGGGGTGTTCGTTACTCGGGGGTCCACTGTATATGCCTCTCATGGTAAATATTTTTTTCACACTTCCCTCAGATTCTATCCAACAGCCTCAAGGCTTGGTGTACCTTACAAAAGTTTTTAACTGATAAAGTTGAAGTGTTTTATCAGCTGGTAAGCATTTTTATATAACCAGTTCTGTTATATAGGAAAGCTCTTACACAATTTGTCATAAATAACAAAAAAAGGCACATTGCTAAATGCTCCAAACTTCAGAACACCCGTGACTTAACCTGATTCCTTCCCCTTTCATCTCTTCCCCCTTCTCCTTTTTCTCCTAAGGGTTTTCTTTTCTTTCTTTTCTTTTGCCTTGTATTTGTCCTTCTTTATTTTATTCGTCTTTTCCTCCCTCTGTGTTCTCGTCCAACCCATGCGGGCCGCCAGCTTCTTTGCAGTGCTCCTTTCCTAGAATATGACTGTCTCCACTACTACTACTACCACTTCCACTACTACCTCCATTATTACCCCACTCTCTTGTACCCTCCCCCTGTCTGCCTGCCTATAAATACTCCTTCCACCTGTTCTGTGTGTTAGTGTGACTTTGTAAATGGTCCAAGTCGGGCCGAAACGTCGTCGTAAGCTCCTCTCTTTTTATATGTGCGGGTTGTGTGTGTACAATTTGCTATAACAATTCCTGGTATGCAGGTATGCATACCAGGCTTCACTATGGCTTCACTATGGCTTCACTATGACGACTTAGCTAACTTTAATGATTGGGCAATGGCAAAGAGGGGAGATCCATATTTTTTTTTTTTCAACAAGTCGGCCGTCTCCCACCGAGGCAGGGTGATTACAGGGTGATCCATTTACAATATTTATTTCTGTTTGTTATGTCAGTTTGATTGTGATACCTTACTACTTAGACTATCTCATCTAGACTGATTTAGACTAAGCATGGAGATTTCTGGCATCAGGATTGTGATGGCTACCTTGAGCAGTGGGCACACCTGGAGTTTGAAATCTGACCGCTCCTGACAATTGCTTGATGCCTGCACATCATGGTGTGATGTTTCAATTTTCATTTAAAAAGTTTTCATTTTTCTTGTATTAATTGCTATTAAACTTAAACTGAATGATTGTGAATAGTAAGGGTTTAATTGGCAACTCTGTGGCCAGTATTATGAAACCAGCTTCTGAGTTGGCACAATATTCACAATTCATTGTTTCCTTTTGTTTTTTGTATAACACAATGTTCTTCATTGTGATTTATGGATAAAAATGTTGTTGTAAGTAATAATAGTTACCAAAGATTGAGACATTATACTTGCCTGAGGATAATTTAATAAATTGTTTGAAAATTTTATCCATCCCCTCCAGGTATTTAATCAGTAATTATCCTTATTAGGGGTGTGCTGAAGTACTGGTATCAGTATCAGTGGGTACTGGTTAATTTTCATGATATTGGTGGGTATATCCTAATTTTAATAATACAGTGGTACCTCGAGTTACGATATTTTTTCGTTCGAGAATGCTGTTCAAGTGCCATTACCAAACGAATTTATCCCCATAAGGAATAATGTAAAATAGACTAGTCCATTTACACCCCCAAAAATATACTTACAAAAACATTTAAAAAAATAAACTTACATAAAAGGGCCATTTTGGGGACCATCGTAACTCGAGGTACCACTGTACTAGTATCAGTAGGTATCTGATCATTTTTTCTTGTCGGTACAGGTTGGCCATCACTAATCCGGCAATCAGTGATCCGGTTCCATCAGTAATCCGGCACTAATTTCGGCTAGCATGATTTCAAATTTCCAGGGTCGCCACACCAACCTGCCGCTACTGTTTGGTGGCGCTACTTGCTGCATAAGTCATTCCAATTTCTTTATCTCCATTTATCGTTACAACCTTTTCACTTTTAGCCCTAACAATGGTTCCAACGGATAAAAGAAATGCTTCTCGTTGTGTAAAGCACATACACCGTACATTGTCCATAAAAGATAAGGTGGTTTTGAAGCCACTGTCGGTCGCCATGAGCTCAGCTCACTCAGATAAGCTGTGACCGGTAAATTTGGGCCTACATATGAGAGAATTCTCCATGGGGAAGTGGAACAGAATTCTTCCTCCGTAAGCCATGCGTGTCGTAAGAGGCGACTAAAATGCCGGGCGCAAGGGGCTAGTAACCCCTTCTCCTGTATATATTACTAAATGTAAAAGGAGAAACTTTCGTTTTCCCTTTTCGGCCACCCCGCTTCGGTGGGAAACGACCGACGTGTTGAAAGAAAGAAAGATATGAGAGAATAGGTCTATGTGGTAAGTGTGCACTATATAAAAAAAATCCTGCAGCACGCAGTGCATGAGAAAAAAAAAGGCGACTGCTTTTGGTGTAAAACAGCGACTTTGCGGTGTATTTTTGTATGGTTTGTATGGTCTAATTTGATAGTATGGAAGATATGTTACAGAAATAGATATAATTTTGATTGGTTTCACGCCGGAAAGTACCTTAAAATTTTGCTCAAAGTAGCGGAAATGTTCGATTTTTGCCGATGTTCAAGAGTAAACAAATGACATCACCATCCAATACACGTCCAACTGGCTGGTCTAATATGCAGTCACGAATGGGTTGACATTTATAAAATTATTACAATAATGCTGTAGTCTGCATAAAAGTAAATCTTCTATTTTTTTGTGTGAATAAAAAGTCAAAATGTAAAGCAAGCGTAATATAAGAGGGGCCTGGAGACGTGAGTAATGAACAGAGAAAATGTTATTTTAGTGCTAATAATGTCTGCAATGTTTATTCTGGACCCTATTTTGAAACTGGCATCTTTTGAAATTTGTGTGAAATTGGCCAAATTACCAATTTCTGACCACTTTATTGGGTAGTTGAAATAGGTACAAAGGCAGTTTCTTGTACTCAATAAAAGGAATACTAGTGAAATAGCTATGAGTTTGGTACACTAGAACAAAGGAATGGGCCAAAGGTAGAGCATAAAGTGGGTGAAATCGCCGATGCGTAAATATTGCCATTGGGTTAAGTGTATTCTAACCTAACCGCTCTGTAATCAGGCAAAATCACTAATCCGGCACCCTACAGGTCCCGATGATGCCGAATTAGTGATGGTCAACCTGTATCAGCTTAAATTCGAGTATCATCCCCTCATTAATCTATGCAACCAAGGAATTAATATACAAATTAATACTGTTGATGAACCTCATTAAATACTTACCTTTGAAAATTTTAGTGCATAAAGCTACAACTTCATTAAAATAAAGAAAATAGATTATACTTCACCTATACAGACTGTCAACAAAATGTGAGTCCTTCAAGTCTCCCCCTCAGATGACAAAAATCTAATCAACCAACTGAAGCTCACAATATGTATATACAGGATGCAAGACAATACAGTAAACTAAAATCAGATACAAACAAAACAATAATGTTACAAAATACAAAAGTAAAATCGTGGTTCCCAGGAAAGAAAATAATAATACAGTAATAATACCAGCAGCAGCCCATACTAAGTTTACAAGCATCAGGTGGTCATTCAGAAACCTAAACACTCACTGAGGCTACTCTGACACTATTCCTGAGTGTACAATATATGAATGTGGAACCCTCACTCAGTCAAATACACTTGCATATCAATGTGCAACAGCAGCCAGGAGTTATGGTATGATAAAGTTATTTCTTTTGACTTTTTTTTTTTTTACACTATTTCCCCCCCTTTCCTCCCAAAAAAAATGGAAGCAAAAGGCATAAAGCCAACAAGTGGTGATAAAGACAATTGCAGAGAGGAACATTATTTACCTGTGGACAGGGTTCTTTATCGACTGAAGAAGCCTGTCCATGGGTAAAACTGTCTTTCAAGAAAAAATATTTTGCCCCCATTTTTGGATTTCAAAGGAACATAGCCCTATTTTTTCCATAAGTTCTTTAATCCAAATAATGTTAATCTGAATACAACACCAATTTTCAGAAACATAACCTGCATGTTACTCAAGGGGTCCACTGTATATAAATGATAGTTATTTTGTTATAAACTACATGACATGAACATTATTCCATTTTCCATTTTCATGCAGTAGGTAAGCATTCAACAGAGATGAGGAAAAAATTGTGAGGGGGAAGGGGGGGGGGATGAATTACTGCTAATTATTTTTTATTAACACATCAGCCATTTCCCACCAAGGCAGGGTGGCATGAAAAAGAAAAACTTTCATCATCATTTACACCATCACTGTCTTGCCAGAGGCATGCTTACACTACAGTTATAAAACTGCAACATTAACACCCCTCCTTCAGAGTGCCGGCACTGTACTTCCCATATCCAGGAATCAAGTCCGGCCTGCCGGTTTCCCTGAATCCATTTGTCTCCATTCGCTCCTAACACACTCACGCACGTTTGCTGGAAGTCCAAGCCCCTCGCAACCAAAACCTCCTTTACCCCCTCCCTCTAACCTTTAATAGAATCAGATTATATTTTTATCACAAGAACTGTCCCTTGTAACAACTGTGAATAAACTGTAAAAAGAATGTAATTGTACCTGTATGGAGGCGTTGTGGTTTGGCATCCCTGAAGAAATAGAAATGAGCACTGTGAGAGCACATGGGGAGAGAAAGAGAACAGATCAGTATACAAAAACAAGAATTTTTTTTTCATTTTAAATTTAAACTGATACCTAACTAAATTTTTACAGATACCTGTAATACAATTACAGTGGACCCTTGGTTTTCGTTGAAAATTCATTCTAGAATGCCGTTTGAGTGCCGTTACCGAACGAATTTATTCCCATAAGGACAAATGTAAATTAGATTAGTTGTTTCAGAACCCCAAAAATACACTTACAAAAGCTCTTACAAAAATACAATTACATAATTGTTCGAGTTTGGAGGTGAACGAAAACCGAGGGTCCACTGTACAGTGGTCCCTCGGTTTTCGCCGAAAATTCATTCCAGAATGCTGCTCAAGTGCCATTACCGAATGAATTTACTTCTTTAAGAAATAATGTCACGTAGGTTAGTCTATTTCAGATCCCCAAAAATACACTTGCAACAGCACTTACGAAAATACACTTACATAAATGTTCGAGTTTGGAGATGCACGAAAACCGAGGGACCACTGTATATGTCTACTCAAACTGACAAAAATAATACACTTTACTTCAGATAGTGCTTGAACTCCCCACAACAGGACAATTGCATTAATTAATACAACCAAGCAAAAAGCTGAATTAGAAACTTGATACCAAAACATACCAGCAATGACTGTGTTGATGCACTCATACAGAAGGGACATAGCTGAAGTACTGCAAAAAAAAAAAAATCAATGAATGGAGGTAAAAGTTAAGCTTTCAATTGTATTTCAATATTAGGGCAAATGTATCAAAGGCTCATATTTACACCTCTTAATATTATACTACAGTACTGTACTTCTAATTAATCTTAAGCACTGTACTGTACTATTTAGCACAAAGATACTCTAGCAACTTGCAAGTTTTATAAATGAATGCAAAAAAAAATGTACATCCAGTATACTATTTCTAACTGACAGATCACTATGCATGTCAAGTAAAAGGAAACCCTGCCTCAGTGGGAAATGTGACATTTTATTGTGGCAGCGTTTCGCTCTCCAGGAGCTTTGCCAAGTCGTTACTGGCTTGATAAAAGCCCCTGGAGAGCAAAATGTTGCCACAATAAAATGTCACATTAGTTGCACTTGTGTCCTTTTACTTAACATATCGTCGGTAATTCTACCAATATTAATACACTATGCATGTATCTCTTAAATCTTCTGTACCATATTATGTAATAAAATATACCTATTGGAAAAAAAGAATGAAAAGATAGGGTGGTAGGGGAAGTGGAATATTCAAACAGCTTCAGGAAGAAATCCAAATATTCTTCCTTGAAGCCTTTTTATCCACTTCTCCTATGCATGTCATTTCAAAAATACATGAGTTAAAACACTTCAAATATTATAGGCTCTGCATCACTATAGATACTTTCTGCAGCACAGCAACATTTCTTAATAAACCATCTTTAACATTACAGCTAACTGGATAAAAAAAAATTATTTGAGTTAACAGAGTTAACTGTATATTAACCCTTTCAGGGTCCAAGGGGGGTCTCCGAAACTCGTTCTCAGGGTCCAAGAATTTTAAAAAAAAAAATTATTTTTTTCTTATGAAATGATAGAGAATCTTTTTCCGATCATAACGCCACAAAAATTATGAAATTTGATCGAAAACTAACAGAATTATGCTTTCGCGAAGTTAGCGGTAGCCATGACACTTATGCATCGGCGATTTCGCCCACTTTGAGCCCTATTTTCGGCAAATTCCAATGTTTCAGTCAACTAAAATTATAGCTATTTCGCTAGAACTCCATTTCTTCTATCGTTTGAGTACAAGAAACTGCCTATTTACCAATTACAACTACCCAAAATAGTGGTCAGAAAATGGCAATTTGGCCAATTTCACACAAATTTCAAACGATGCCAATTTCAAAATAGGGTCCAGAATAAACTAGGCAGACATTCCTGGCACTAAAATAACATCTTCTCTGTTCATTAGTCACGTTTCCAGGCCCCTCTTACATTACTTTTGCTTTTCATTTTGAATTTTTATTCTCACAAAAAATAGAAGATTTACTGTTATGTATACAACTGCATCATTGTAAAAATGGTATAAATAATATTAGAGCACTTGTTCATGAATATTAGACTCGCCAGTTGATGTGTATTGGATGCATGGTGTGATTTGTTTACTCTTGAACATCGTCAAAAATCGAACATTTTCGCTACTTTGAGCTCAATTTCAAGGTACTTATCGTTGTCAAACCAATCACAATCATCTCTATTTCTGTAATATATCTTCCAATCTATCAAATGAGACCAAGAAAACGAGAATACATCAATAAATACCATACGAAAATAGACTGCAACGTCGCTGTTTTAAACCAAAAACACGGTCAGAGTTTTTTTTTCCTCATTATGCACTGTGTGGTGCAGGAAATTTTTTATACTGCGCACACTAACCGCACAGACCCATTCTATCACATCTAGGCCTAACAGCCTGTTTCTGCTTGATTTGAGGGCGCTAGAATTTAGGCATACTAGTACGTCAATAACCCCAGGGCGTAAGCCGTACTAGTACGTCAATAACCCTGAAAGGGTTAAATTAAGTATCAGATTTACAAAAATTAAAAAAAAAAAAAAGGATACAGTGGACCCCCGAGTAACGTAAAAACTTCATTCCAGAAGCCTGCTCAAGTGACATTACCGAACGAATTTACTCCCTTAAGGAATAATGTCACATAGGTTAGTCTATTTCAGACCCCCAAAAATACACTTCCACAAGCACTTACAATATTATACTTACATAATTGTACGATTTCCGGGATGTTCGTTACTCAGGGGTCCACTGTATTTAGAAAAAAAAGGATAATATTTAGGAGAGATAGAGTTAGGCCACTTAAGTCATAATAGGCAATTAAGTCAGATGGATGATGTTTTGAAATTGCTCATCAAAACTGCCAAAAAAGGTTATCAGTAAAATGCAAATCTTTGACTTTATTGAATAAATATAAAACATGACGGGTACACCAGAAGCAATGAGAGAATAGGTCTGGTCATGACTACAGGTTAATAAAACTTGAGAAAGCAGAATTATTTAATTAATTATTCAAACTATTCTTTTAATTGTAAAAAAAAAAAAAAAAAGGCCAAGACTAACACTTCCCTATGGAAATAATTCTTCAATGCTCATTTAATGTGCAAAAAACATTGAAAGATTTTAAAATGCAATACATATACTGATGAAAATATTTCAATTGAAATGAGGAAAGGGCTAGTAACCCATTCTCCTGTATAAATCACTAAATGTAAAAATAAGAAAAACTTTCATTTCTTCTTTTTTTGGGGGGTCACCCTGCCTCAGTGGGAGAAGGCCTATGTGTTAAAAAAAAATTCCTTGAAAATTATATCTGCCTTAAAATTAAACAAGATAGAAATCTGAGTAATTAAATGAAACAGGCATGTTAATCAATTCAACAAATGCATATACCCTAACAAAAATAATTACAAAACTTTGAATCACTAGACAAAGGATTTAGGCTGAAGGGAAACTCTTCAACAAAGGACCTTCAAGAAAGTTTGATAAGTAGACTACTAACATTAAGAAAAACTCGTGATAGAACAATTTTTGTAGTATTCAGAAAGTAGAATACGAATGTTTCAATAATGCAGACAGGAATTAAATCAACCTAATAGAACATGAAGATATAAAAAAAATAAAATTAGAAAATAAAGATATAAAAAAAAAGATTAATACTCAGCTACTGTATTTCTTTTTATTTACAACAGGTAGGGGATGTGTAGATCAAGTGTTTACAGTGAAGCATATATGTGAACAGTATTTAGATAAAGGTAGAGAAGTTTTTATTGCATTTATGGATTTAGAAAAGGCATATGATAGAGTGGATAGGGGAGCAATGTGGCAAATGTTGCAAGTGTATGGAATAGGTAGTAAGTTACTGAAGGCTGTAAAGAGTTTTTGAGGATAGAGAGGCTCAGGTTAGGGTGTGTAGGAGAGAGGGAGATTACTTCCCGGTAAAAGTAGGTCTTAGACAGGGATGTGTAATGTCACCATGGTTGTTTAATATATTTATAGATGGGGTTGTAAAAGAAGTAAATGCTAGGGTGTTGGGGAGAGGGGTGGGATTAAATTATGGAGAATTAAATGCAAAATGGGAGTTGACACAGTTACTTTTTGCTGATGATACTGTGCTTATGGGAGATTCTAAAGAAAAGTTGCAAAGGTTAGTGGACGAGTTTGAGAGAGTGAACATAGATAAGAGTAAGGTGATGAGGGTATCAAACGATTTAAATAAAGAAAAATTGGATATCACATTGGAGAGAGGGATTATGGAAGAAGTAAATGTTTTCAGATATTTGGGAGTTGATGTGTCAGCGGATGGGTTTATGAAGGATGAGGTTAACCATAGAATTGATGAAGGAAAAAAGGTGAGTGGTGCATTGAGGTATCTGTGGAGACAAAAACATTATCCATGGAGGCAAAAAGGGAATGTACGAAAGTATAGTAGTACCAACACTCTTATATGGGTGTGAAGCATGGGTTGCAAATGCTGCAGCGAGGAGGAGGCTGGAGGCAGTGGAGATGTCCTGTCTAAGGGCAATGTGTGGTGTAAATATTATGCAGAAAATTCGGAATGTGGAAATTAGGAGAAGGTGTGGAGTTACTAAAAGTATTTGTCAGAGGGCCGAAGAGGGTTGTTGAGGTGGTTTGGTCATTTAGAGAGAATGGATCAAAGTAGAATGACTTGGAGAGCGTATAAATCTGTAGGGGAAGGAAGGCGGGGTAGGGGTCGTCCTAGAAAAGGTTGGAGGGAAGGGGTAAAGGAGGTTTTGTGGGCGAGGGGCTTGGACTTCCAGCAAGCATGTGTGAGCGTGTTAGATAGGAGTGAATGGAGACGAATGGTTTTTGGGACATGACGATCTGTTGGAGTGTGAGCAGGGTAACATTTTGTGAAGGGATTCAGGGAAACCAGTTAATTGATTTAGTTGGACTTGAGTCCTGGAAATGGGAAGTACAATGCCTGCACTTTAAAGGAGGGGTCTGAGATAGTGACAGCTGGGAGGGACTATTCTCAGCTGTCGTATCTGAGCTCCTCTGCAAAGACAGTGATTATGTATGAGTGTGGTGAAAGTGTTGAATGATGATGAAAGTATTTTCTTTTTGGGGATTTTCTTTCTTTTTGGGTCACCCTGCCTCGGTGGGAGACGGCCGACTTGTTGAGAGAAAAAAAAATTCTGTTGTGTTGCAAGATTTCAGGTATGTCTTGTTACTTCTACTTACACTTAGGTCACACTACACAATGCATGTACAAGCATATATATACACACCCCTCTGGGTTTTCTTCTATTTTCTTACTCGTTCTTGTTCTTATTTCCTCTTATCTCCATGGGGAAGTGGAACAGAATTCTTCCTCCGTAAGCCATGCATGTCGTAAGAGTCGACTAAACTGCCGGGAGCAAGGGGCTAGTAACCCCTTCTCCTGTATACATTACTAAAGTTAAAAAAAGAAACTTTTGTTTTTCTTTTTGGGCCACCCTGCCTCGGTGGGAAATGGCCGATTTGTTGAAAGAAGATTTCTGTTGAGTGAGCATGTTAGCTAGGAGTAAGTGGGGACAAATGATTTTTGAGACTTGACGAGCTGTTGGTGTGTGAGCAGGGTAATATTTTGTGAAACGATTCAGGGAAACCGATTAACTGGACTTGAGTCCTGGAGGTGGGAAGTACAAGGCCTGCACTTTAGAGGAGGGGTTAGGGATATCTGCTGTTTAGAGTGATACCTAAACTGTTGTATATGAACACCTCTGCTAAGACAGTGATTGTGTGTAAATGATGGTGAAAGTATTTCTTTCTTGTTTGGGTCACCCTGCCTCAGTGGGAAATGGCCAGTGTTAAAAAGATAAAATCCCACCATGGCAAGGTAATACATGCTGGCCATCTCCCACCAAGGTAGGGTGACCGGAAAAAGAAACACTTTCACCATCATTCCCACTATCACTGTCTTGCCAAAAATATGATGGAAACTTATAGAATTACGCAGGTGCAATGTTAGCAATCTGGGCACAATTTACATATTGGCAATTTCACCGATATCCAGTACTGAATAAGCCACTGTGTGGCGAAAAGTTTCCAGAATAAAGATACCCAAATGTTGCAAAAGTTTCCAGAATAAAGATACCCAAATGTTGCAAAAGTTTCCAGAATAAAGATACCCAAATGTTGCAAGTGTCTTGTTTATCAACATGTTGGTTGTGTAAGTCATTTATTCACATCCAGTACTATTTTAAGCCAATGATTAATTCAACCAAATTCTTGGCTATTTTGCCTTCCATTCTACTGAATAAGCACAAGAACCACACATTCATCTAGCAAAACTACCATATAAAGTGCACAGATTACCATGTAAAATGCATTAATAACAGATCTACATGTTGGACCCTGGCATCAATAACATAGATGTTTGCGACAGACCCTGGCATCAATAACATAGATGTACACGATGAACCCCTGGCACAAATAACGCAGATGTAAGTGAAGGACCCTGGCATCAATAGTGTAGATATGACAGACCCTGACATCAATAACGTAGATGTATGTGATGGACCGTAGCATAAATAACGTAGATCTACAAGACGGACCCTGGCATCAATAACGTAGATGTACGTGATGGACCCCTGGCATCAATAACGTAGATGTACGTGATGGACTCCTGGCATCAATAACGTAGATGTACGTGAAGGACCCTGGCATCAATAATGTAAATATGACAGACCCTGACATCAATAACGTAGATGTATGTGACGGACCCTAGCATAAATAATGTAGATCTACATGACAGACCCTGGCATCAATAACGTTGATGTACGTGATGGACCCCTGGCATCAATAACGTAGATGTATGTGATGGACTCCTGGCATCAATAACATAGATGTATGTGATGGACCCCTGGCATCAATAACGTAGATGTACGCGATGGACTCGTGGTATCAATAACATAGATGTACGTGAAGGACCCTGGCATCAATAATGTAGATATGACAGACCCTAGCATAAATAATGTAGATCTACATGACGGACCCTGGCATCAATAACGTAGATCTATGTGATGGACAGTGAAAGGGTTAAATAACAATGATGGGTTTTACTTATCTTTTACCAAAATTAATCATGCATTCACACACACACAATTTGAACACTAAGTGGAAATGGTTTTATAACTATGACATTTTTTATTTTTCAATATGAAAACCAGAGATACGTGATTTCAAACTGAATAACTAATGAACAAAAAATATTTATCTTTTAAACAGAAGCAAAGTACAGTAAATGCACAAATTCAAACTAACATTGTAAAGTTATGTTTACCTGTGGATTAGATTTGTGAGAGGTTCTATCAGCTTCTTGCCTAATCTGGGCTCTAGCGGGGTCAGAGCACCAAACTGCCAAAGAAGGGAAAGCCTGTATATTACTAATAAAGAAACATGCTTCAACTTTAGGAATGGAGAACTGCTAAGCACAAATATAAAGCTTATACGAGTACTCTAAAATAAAAACAAGTTTGATATTCACACAGTGAGGTAGCAATCACCTCTGCATCTCGAAACATACTGTACTAATAATCAACATTTACATGTTTACCTGGAATACTCGTAACCAAGATATTAATATACAGTGGAACTCCGGTTAACGAAAAAAATTCATTGCAGAAGCCTGCTCAAGTGCCATTACCAAACGAATTTACTTCCTTAAGAAAAAATGTCATTTAGGTTAGTCTATTTCAGACCCCCAAAAATACACTTCCACAAGCACTTACAATATTATACTTACATAATTGCACGATTTCCAGGGTTTTCGTTAACAGGGGTTCCACTGTATAAAGCTAACAGGTGAAATAAAATCAACAATGAGTCCACATCATGATGAAATAAATTACGTACATTCAATATACTTGGTAAGTCTCTAAAAGCTTATTGCATTCTAAGAGAAATTAGCAATAACAGCACTGTTATATTCTGTACCAAACCTATAACAAAGTATGAGCCAATAACAAATAAAAAAATTAAACATATTAATATATTCCCAAGAGGAACTCTGGGAAATGACTACAAAAGTATTATGCATATATACGTACTTGCCTAGCTTCCTACTTTTCACTTATGCAACAAAAACAAAGTTTTCCTTATTTGCATAACTATTTCTCCATTAAAGGATGCTGGATGCCTTCCCATTGCTAACCACTCTCACCTCACCACAATAAATTTTCTCTACACTCTTAATAATCATTATGCTCTGTGAGAGGCTAAATAATCCCCCCATCATTTCTGCAACCCATTTCAGTTTTCTGTGCTATCTCACTTTTGCAGACTTTCCTTTTAGTTCATAACTAACCCACAAATTGAAAACTGCAATTTGTTTGGATTCATTCTAGACTACTGAGTTGGGAGTGAGAAAGAAAAAGAGAAGAAAGCCAGAAGTCAAATCAAGGCATAGGACAGTGAGGAGACAACCAAGGTCAGTGTTTCTAATGCTTAGAGCATTTAATAATGTACTGGAAAAAGCAGGCATCTACACACAAAGCCATGGCTAATATTCATATCACTGATATGTGCAAGGGAAGATTAATCAAGATGGACTCTTCGAAGATTCAAAGAGAATTTGGAAAGAGAACCAGCTTATGGGATGACTATGATCTCCAAAGGAAAAAAAACACCTTCTTTAACTAACATAGCCCAACAATAACTAAATATGATAAAAGTACATTTTCATGTTCTCACTGCCACAAATATATGGAAAAAAATATATTTCTATTCTCATAATCTGTAATCAAGACAACCATTAAATATACCGAATGTTCTCAAAACATGTTATATTAGAAACTTCATTACCTGTAATCATAAGCCAACCTGTAAGCCTTAAAGAAATTCAACTCAATAAAAGTGTTGATTGTTAAAACCACATGACACCATTTGCATATGAATTGATTATGATTGCCTTTTTAGTCTTAAGATTGGCTTAAGTTTGCCCAAAATGCTCTGCATACTAAGGGCTAAATGTCACCCATCTCTGTACAAACATTCTATCATGCTGAAATAAAGAATTTGAACTTGAATTTGATAGTAACAAAAAAGCATCGTAAAATACCAGGAAATTAAACACTTTAGTGTTCCTAGTCTGTCTGAAAGGAAATGACTAATTTCACCAATATAATGGAAAGAGCAAGGGAGCAGGAAATAATCACTTGAATTATCAGTGAACAAAGTGGTATGAACCCATTTGCTTTGGTATGCATTAGTTTGACAAAATTTAAGATTATCATCTTGATGGCAAATGATTCTGCAAATTAGAAATAATGGGGAAGCAAGGTGTAGGTGTATGCATAAAAGTGGGATTAGAAGAAAAACTTTCCCATGCGAGAGCAGAAAATAGAGAGGATAACCAAGGTTTAAGAATGAACTGAAAACAAATAAGGAATCAGACACAATGAGGGCCCAAAGGTAGAAAAACAACACTTAAAAGGCTGTGCATGATAGGTAAAGTAATGAATGTACATGCCACATGCCATTGTGCTGTAAATAATTGCTTTTCGCAGTATGCCAAATGCTATAATCACCAGAGCACACAACCTGACCCCAACACTTGTGGTATGCTCACCTTATTTTTACTTTCTCACTCATATGATAATGGTCTAGGAGGAACTGAAAATAAAGTTTTCAATTCCAGCCACATGGTTGTACAAAGTATAGTACTTACTTTCACATCAATAACTACAGTTTTCCATTTTTAAAATTATCCATAGGAGTCCATTTTTCAGCTTTTTCTCTTGCCATGCTTTCTTCCACAGTTCTCCCTACAATTTGCCACATTCACACATTCCCAGATTTTAATTACATTTTTTGCCATATTAATTACATTTTTTGCCATATTCACACATTCCCAGATTTTAATTACATTTTTTGTTTGATATGCCAGTAAACATTAAGAAAAATTAATGTGCCATTATGTTGAATAAAAAAGATTATCTGGTCAAATATTTTGGTTTTCAACCAAGTCACTGAAAGGTCGAAGTACTACAAGCACAATTCCTAACAAATGGATGAAAGTAAAAGGAAGGTCTAGCAAAGTGCTTATAGAAAGCTTAGCCTTATTTTAATTAAATGGGCATAACGTATCTACACATCATAGAAAATAAAAATAAACAAGTTATAATAAATAAAATATAACGTATTCTTAATGCACCAGTTTTGTTTGCTAACGGCTGACCTACCTACAAGCTATGTACAGCTATTTAAATAAAAAGTATCAAATCAAATGAAGAACCCATGTTAACATTTAAAATTCAGTTTTGCTTATTGATGAAAATGTGTATTTTTTTCAGTTATAATTCCAATAGGATTTAAAAGAATAAGTAGAGTTTATGATAAATAGTAAACAAGTTTCACTAACTGCCATTTCTCAATTTCTACTCAGGTGTTGCACAATATCCTTCACACAAAATTAATAATATAACCAAGAATATTTATTCTTGTTATAACACTATCAATACATTAATAAATTTTATAATACAGTATCTTCAACCAAAGCATGTACTCTTTGGAAACTAATACAGGTACGTATACAGAAAAGTATAATGGTTGGCGGACTTATCACAAATAATTTTCCATACTACCAAGTTTAAACTGCTAAACTACATTAATCCTCAGCTTCTATATACGTACTGTAATACTGAGTGAATTTTATAATAATCTTTATAAATCTAACAGGGACAGTTCTACAATGCTTAAAAAAATACTGGTGAAGACAAACGGCAATGTCAATACAGTATGTCTACTAAATACCTGCTGATAATTTCAATGAGAGGTTCACTCAGTCTGCGTCCAAGTTTGGGCTCAATGCCCGTAAGAACCCCAAACTGAAATAACTATATTGTCAAACAGAGATATAAATATGATTAAAAATTAAGATGAAATATTAAAGAAATCAACTGTGAGCACTTCCTCTTCTTATATATGATAATGGAAATACAAACTGAAACTTTTAACTAACACCAGACTGACTCAAACTTGAAACAAAACTGGGGAACCCTTTATACAAGTTCCTTTCCCTAAAGGGCTATCGTGTAAAATAAATGGTGTACTGGTCTTAATGGAAAAATACAATTATTATTAGTCAAAAAAGGAAATTAAAAAATCCTGACATACAGGTACTGTATACTGGCATGTCAGGAATTCACTACATAATGTAGTATGAGGGGTTACATTCCTGAAATCAATGCTCTTATGTAATTTCACGTTATGTAATGTGAAAAATGTATAGGAAACATAAGGTTAGGTTTAAGTCATGTATTGTGAAAAACACATGGAAAAAAAGGGCTAGGTTCAAGTTATGTATGGTGAAAAACATATGAGAATAGGGTTAGGTTCTTATTTCCTCAAAAAAAAAAAAAAAATTCAATTTCTAATTTAGTCAAAATTAATGGAGTTTTTGATACCATACATTATATCTGTTGCTGCTTGTTGACCTAGAAATGAATACTATGGACCCAAAACAAACAACAACAAAAAAACTTAAATAAGGCCTGGGAAAAGCTGCTGTCTAATACAGTATACAGTCTATTCATCCTGAGAAAATCTGCATAACTTTACTTCTAGAGAAAACGTGCAAGGCCACCAGTGAAATTTAATACACAATCTGTGTAAAATATGCTAAAGAGCAGCAAGACAAGACTTTTACCCTACCATGAATTCTTTGTTCCTGTTGCTTGTTGATATACGTAGAAGAGTTTGGAGATGGTAATGCAGCTCTGTTTTATTAGCTGATGCCTTTCATTTATTTCACGATAGAATTTTCTCATTTCTCCATGGGGAAGTGGAACAGAATACTTCCCCCGTAAGCCATGCATGTCGTAAGAGGAGACTAAAATGCCGGGAGCAAGGTGCTAGTAACCCTTTCTCCTGAATATACAGTGGACTCTCTGTTTTCGTACACCTCCAAACTCGAACAATTATGTAAGTGCATTTTTGCAAGTGCTTTTGTAAGTGTATTTTTGGGGGTCTGAAACGACTAATCTAATTTACATTCGTCCTTATGGGAACAAATTCGTTCGGTAACGGCACTCGAACAGCATTCTGGAAAGAATTATCAACGAAAACCGAGGGCCCACTGTATTACTAAATTTAAAAAAAGAAACTTTTGTGTTTCTTTTTAAGCCACAGTGCCTTGGTGGGATACGGCTGGTTTGTTGAAAGAAGACAGAAGAATTTTCTCATTTACAATAGTAACAAGGGAGAATTTTATCCTTCCCTAAATTCCTTTTCCATTTCCTTGGTGATACACAAGTGTTTGGAAATAGTTATGAGAGTACTGAATGGTAGATGGCCGAGTCATGCGTTTACATTTTATCAGCTGATGGTTGTGGGTTGTCTGAGGTTTATAGGGCCACAACAGCAAACACCACATTATTCCAGAGTCAGTAGTCAAATTTCCCCAGGCCATAGAAATCTCTGAACAAACTTTACAGCAAATACATTGTCAAACCTACATAAAAATATTTACTGAAAAGAAATGTGAATAGCATTCTATTAAAATGTTGTATCAAGATGTGCTTTATTAGAATTTACTATATATAAATTAGAGGGGTTTGAGATATTTGCTGTTTGGAGGGACATCTGAACTGTCATATCTGTGCACCTCTAGCAAGACAGGGATAGTGTGAATGATGGTGAAAGTGTTCTTTTTCAGGTCACCCTACCTCAGTGGGAGATGGCCAGTGTGTTAAAAAAAAAATTTAAAGGTGTTTAAAACACACCCAACAAAATGAGATCTTTAATTAATACATTTTGCCTATACAAGGCATTATCAAGTACATATCAAAACAAACAATACATGTATATATGCATACTGTTGTATATATGCATACAGGTAGTAGGTTGGTAGACAGCAACCGCCCAGGGAGGTACTACCGTCCTGCCAAGTGAGTGTAAAACGAAAGCCTGTAATTGTTTTACATGATGGTAGGATTGCTGGTGTCTTTTTTGTCTCATAAACAAGCAAGATTTCAGGTACATCTTGCTACTTCTTATACAGTGGACCCCCGGATTACGTCATTATTTCGTTCCAGAATGCTGTTCAAGTGCCGTTACCGAACGAATTTGTTCCCATAAGGAATAATGTAAATTAGATTATTCCTTTTAGACCCCCAAAAATACACTTACAAAAGCACTTACAAAAATACACTTACATAATTGTTCGAGTTTGGAGCAGGTAGAAATAGAACATGGCATAAAGCAAGCCCCATAAAACTGTATATGGCTACCTGCAGCTGACTAGTTTACTACTCATTTTTGTTTATACAGTGGACCCTCGGTTAGCGAACACCCCGGAAATCGTGCAAGTATGTAAGTATAATATTGTAAGTGCTTGTGGAAGTGTATTTTTGGGGGTCTGAAATAGACTAACCTACATGACATTATTTCTTAAGGACGTAAATTCGTTCAGTAATGGCACTTGAGCAGGCTTCTGCAATGAATTTTTTTTGTTAACCGAGGGTCCACTGTATAAGAAACTAGCATTGGCATGCCCCTTAACAACTACCAGACAAGAACAGCTATGGGATGCAGTAATATTTACAAAATGACATGTACGTACATAGTCCAGAAACGAGACAAAGCTTCCTCCGAGTACATTAGCAGTGAATGTTAGAAGGCAATCGGAGGAGGCATTCACAGGTTATTACATGAAAACCATTATTTAGAATATCCTAATGTCTTCAGTCAAATTGGCCCCTACACAGTCCAAAATCAATCCAAAAATTTTCTCGAAGGCACACAGCATCATCCTCTCCATTCACATGAAGTAAACTAAATTACTTCATGAAAAATACAACACAAATTTAAAAATAAAATTGGCTAATTAGCACCTATACACTCCAATAACAATCTGAATTTTTTTAACATAGATACACCAGTGAGTGAGTGGTGGAATGAAGAAGTAAAGGGTGTGATAAAAGAGAAAAAGGTAGCTTATGAGATGTTTTTACAAAACAAGTGTTAATAGAAGAGCAGAGTATATGGAGAGTAAAAGAAAGGTGAAGAGAGTGGTGAGAGAGTGCAAAAGAAGAGCAGATGAAAGAATGGGAGAGGCTCTGTCAAGAAATTTTGCTGAAAACAAGAAAAAAATTTGGAGTGAGATAAACAAGGAAAGAAAGCCTAGGGAACGAATGGAATTGTCAGTTAAAAACAGAGTAGGGGAGTTAGTAGATGGGGAGCTGGAGGTATTGGGTAGATGGCGGGAATATTTTGAGGAACTTTTAAATGTCGATGAAAAAAGGGAGGCGGTAATTTCATGTACTGGCCAGGGAGATACAACATCGTTTAGGAGTGAAGAAGAGCAGGATGTGAGTGTAGGGGAGGTGCGTGAGGCATTACGTAGAATGAAAGGAGGTAAAGCAGCTGGAACTGACGGGATCATGACAGAAATGTTAAAAGCAGGGGGGGATATAGTGTTGGAGTGGTTGGTATTTTTGTTTAATAAATGTAGTTTGTTGGATTATGTATTGGTGGATAAAAGGTTGATGAGTAGGCTTCAGGATGTACATGTTTATAGAGGGGCAACGGATATATCAGATCATTATTTGGTTGTAGCTACAGTTAGAGTAAAAGGTAGATGGGACAAAAAGAAAATGGCAACAGCAAGTAAGAGAGAGGTAAAAGTGTATAAACTAAGGGAGGAGGAAGTTAGGGTGAGATATAAGCAACTATTGGCAGAAAGGTGGGCTAGTGCAAGTAGGAGTAGTGGGGGTTGAAGAGAGTTGGGATAGTTTTAAAAATGCAGTATTAGAATGTGGGGCAGAAGTTTGTGGCTATAGGAGGGTGGGTGCAGGAGGAAAGAGGAGTGAGTGGTGGAATGAAGAAGTAAAGGGTGTGATAAAAGAGAAAAAGGTAGCTTATGAGAGGTTTTTACAAAACAGAAGTGTTAATAGAAGAGCAGAGTATATGGAGAGTAAAAGAAAGGTGAAGAGAGTGGTGAGAGTGCAAAAGAAGAGCGGATGAAAGAATGGGAGAGGCTCTGTCAAGAAATTTTGCTGAAAACAAGAAAAATTTTGGAGTGAGATAAACAAGGTAAGAAAGCCTAGGAACGAATGGATTTGTCAGTTAAAAACAGAGTAGGGAGTTAGTAGATGGGGAGCTGGAGGTATTGGGTAGATGGCGGGAATATTTTGAGGAACTTTTAAATGTCGATGAAAAGAGGGAGGCGATAATTTCATGTACTGGACAGGGAGGTACAACATCGTTTAGGAATGAAGAAGAGCAGGATGTGAGTGTGGGGGAGGTGCGTGAGGCATTACGTAGAATGAAAGGGGGTAAAGCAGCTGGAATTGCGGAATCATGACAGAAATGTTAAAAGCAGGGGGATATAGTGTTGGAGTGGTTGGTGTTTTGTTTAATAAATGTATGAAAGAGGGGAAGGTACCTAGGGATTGGCAGAGAGCATGTATAGTTCCTTTATATAAAGGGAAGGGGGATAAAAGAGATTGTAAGAATTATAGGGGAATAAATTTACTGAGTATACCAGGTAAAGTGTATGGCAGGGTTATTATTGAAAGAATTAGAGGTAAGACAGAGAGTAGGATTGCAGATGAGCAAGGAGGCTTTAGAGTGGGTAGGGGATGTGTAGATCAAGTGTTTACAGTGAAGCATTTATGGATTGAGAAAAGGCATATGATAGAGTGGATAGGGGAGCAATGTGGCAAATGTTGCAAGTGTATGGAATAGGTAGTAAGTTACTGAAGGCTGTAAAGTTTTTTTATGAGGATAGTAAGGCTCAGGTCAGGGTGTGTAGGAGAGAGGGAGATTACTTCCCAGTAAAAGTAGGTCTTAGACAGGGATGTGTAATGTCACCATGGTTGTTTAATATATTTATAGATGGGGTTGTAAAAGAAGTAAATGCTAGGGTGTTGGGGAGAGGGGTGGGATTAAATTATGGGGAATTAAATGCAAAATGGGAGTTGACAAAGTTACTTTTTGCTGATGATACTGTGCTTATGGGAGATTCTAAAGAAAAGTTGCAAAGGTTAGTGGACGAGTTTGGGAGGGTGTGTAAAGGTAGAAAGTTGAAAGTGAACATAGATAAGAGTAAGGTGATAAGGGTATCAAACGATTTAAATAAAGGAAAATTGGATATCACATTGGAGAGAGGGATTATGGAAGAAGTAAATGTTTTCAGATATTTGGGAGTTGACGTGTCAGTGGATGGGTTTATGAAGGATGAGGTTAATCATAGAATTGATGAAGGAAAAAAGGTGAGTGGTGCGTTGAGGTATCTGTGGAGACAAAAAACGTTATCCATGGAGGCAAAGAAGGGAATGCACGAAAGAATAGTGGTACCAACACTCTTATATGGGTGTGAAGCATGGGTTGCAAATGCTGCAGCGAGGAGGCGGCTGGAGGCAGTGGAGATGTCCTGTCTAAGCGCAATGTGTGGTGTAAATATTATGCAGAAAATTCGGAATGTGGAAATTAGGAGGTGTGGAGTTAATAAAAGTATTTGTCAGAGGGCTGAAGAGGGGTTGTTGAGGTGGTTTGGTCATTTATAGAGAATGGATCAAAGTAGAATGACTTGGAGAGCATATAAATCTGTAGGGAAAGGAAGGCGGGGTAGGGGTTGTCCTAGAAAAGGTTGGAGGGAGGGGGTAAAGGAGGGTTTGTGGGCAAGGGGCTTGGACTTCCAGCAAGCATGTGTGAGCGTGTTAGATAGGAGTGAATGGAGACGAATGGTTTTTGGGACCTGACGAGCTGTTGGAGTGTGAGCAGGGTAACATTTTGTGAAGGGATTCAGGGAAACCAGTAAATTGATTTAGTTGGACTTGAGTCCTGGAAATGGGAAGTACAATGCCTGCACTTTAAAGGAGGGGTCTGGGATAGTGACAGCTGGGAGGGACTATTCTCAGCTGTCGTATCTGAGTGCCTCTGCAAAGACAGTGATTATGTATGTGGTGAAAGTGTTGAATGATGATGAAAGTATTTTCTTTTTGGAGATTTTCTTTCTTTTTGGGTCACCCTGCCTCGGTGGGAGACGGTCGACTTGTTGAGAGAGAGAAAAAAAAAAAAGATACACCAGTGTTGAAAGTTTGAAGCCTATCAGAAGAGGCCTTCTCAAATAATTGGACGAAATCAAAATTAAGAATGGCACCCTCAAATTAACAAAGGGTTCCTGCCCTTCCCAGTAGCTGCTTGACCATTCCTCTAGTTATAGTTAACCAGCTTGAAAACTTTATGCATACAACCACTATAAATTTTTCTTGTATGGGATTATGTACCTATTATTTTTCTCTCTCTCCTATAAATGGCTATAGAAATTAAAAAAATTATATACATACCAATTTAATGATCTTAATAAGCATCCAGTTGTTTGTAGATGATGTCATCAATTTAAAAAATACAGGCGCAAGACTAAGATAGTTCTTAGGATTCTTACGAGCCAATTCACAGATTACATTCACGGCTGCTGACTGAACACCGGGATCAGGATCTTCAAGCTTTTCTTTCAGTCTTGGAAAAGCTGGTCTTAGCGCCTCAGGAAATTTAAGGAACACCTTGTAGAGAAGCAAAACTGCCTTTTTTCTTAAGTAGGGCTTTGTTGACGTAAGCTGTAGAGTATAAAAAAGAAATATGAAACATTTCTATAATAAAATTATCTAACATTACATGATTTTTAATAAACTTAACACAAATAAAAATATAAAAAATAAATAAAAAATTAAAATAAATTATTAAATACAGTGGTCCCTCGGTTTTCGCCGAAAATTCGTTCCAGAATGCTGCTCAAGTGCCATTACCGAACGAATTTACTTCCTTAAGAAATAATGTCATGTAGGTTAGTCTATTTCAGACCCCCAAAAATACACTTGCAACAGCACTTACGAAAATACACTTACATAAATGTTCGAGTTTGGAGATGCACGAAAACCGAGGGACCACTGTACATAAATAAATAGGGAAGTGAAGAAGAATCCTTCCTCCATAAGCCATACATGTCTCCTGTATTAATTATTAAATGTAAAAAGAAAAACTTGTATATTTTAGTTATTTATAAATAAAATATGAACAGGTGTGGGCAGGTAGGCAGGGAGAAAAGTGAAGGGGAAGAGAGAGAGAGAGAGAATTAGAGGTTAGGGGTAAGGTTTTGGAGTATAGAGGAAGAGCAGGATTGTATAGGGTTTGGAAGAGGTTTAGAGTGTTGTCTAGCCGTCTAATTATTTTGTCAAGGAAGGTTATCCAAGTGTCTTGGTGGGTTACTAGTCAGTCTAACTGTCTGTCACCGAGTTTCTTCCAGAACACGTTCAGCACCGGGGTACCAGTCCTGGTGTGGAGAGACTCACTTGTAGCAAAGTCATCCCAAGCCACGCCCAGCATCCACCAGTGTACGGTTCTGAATTCGCTGCAGTTTCAGGACGTTTGTTTTGGCAGCTTATAGTGAGTGGTGAATATATTTATTGAATAAATGAAGAATGGATATAACTGAAAACCTCTGCATTAGTGATACTGTAAAGTGGGGCCTGCCTGTATTTGAATGGGCAGTTTCTTGTGTTCATTTGATAGAACAGAAGGCAAACTAGCAAAAGAACTAAGAATTTAGTTGAATGAAGTACTGGAATTTGCTTAAAATAGGACTCAAAGTAAATTGTTCCTAGATCGTAAACTTCGCAACTGCATAATTCTCTAAGTTTTCTATCAAATTTAGTACTTTTGTCATTATTACCTCAAGAAAAAGATTCTCTACCATTTCAGAAGAATTTTATTTTTAAATATGCACACAGAGAAATATTAATTCTGGGGGTCTGGACAATTTGAGTTAATGCTACTATATATTTTTTTCCTTTCTTCAAAACTTGCCCAACATGACTACACTACCTCAGAAGCTTACCTTCAGCTTTTTGTTATGCCACATTACTTGTTTATCAAATCTAGCAACAAACTTACCAGTGTCATAACATCATTAGCCAAGTCTCTTGCTAGATCCCCACTGATAAAGCATGCTAAACCAGTGAGTGCTGTACCAGAGTCATACATGTTATGACTATTCAGATCTTTCCGAATCATGTTTGTTGTCAGCATAAGGACCTGGGAAAGAGAAAGTGATATTAATTTGACAATTTATCTGTAGTCAATAAAAAAAAAGCAACACACATGTACCATAATGATAAACGTGTCCCTTGTCACAAAACTCACAGAGGGCAAATTCTTAGGAATCCATCTTTACAGTGGCCTCAAATTCCAAACACATACAACAAATTTCTAAAAAAGTCTCCAAGACCGTAGGAATACTATCAAAGATACGGTACTATGTTCCACAACCAGCTCTTCTTACCCTTTATCACTCACTCATTTACCCCTACCTCACCAATGGAATCTGCGCATGGGGCTCAACAACAATAACTCATCTCAGACCATTAATAACACAACAAAAGGCTAGTCAGAATAACGAATTCCCACTCCAGACAACATACTCCACCAATATTCAAAAGTCTAAACTTACTCGCCATACAAGACATCCATACTTTTTACTGTGCCTATTACATACATAAAACACTAAACTCAAATATTAACCCACCACTCAAACTTCTCCTTACCAACCTTAACAGGACACATGACCATAACACAAGGCACAGATCACTCTTGATGTTCCCCGTGTCCATCTAACACCATGTAAAAACTCAATGCACATTAAAGGCCCAAAAATTTGGAATTCATTACCTGTGATTGCCAAAGAAACCCTGCCTGTACCTCAATTCAAAACACTGCTGAAAAACCACCTACTCACCCAAAACTAAATACACAATATTTAACATTACCTACAAAGTTAATTAATCACTTAAATGTATAAACCTATTATAAATAATGCATACTTAGCTAACTTTGTTTCTACAGCATTAACAAATAAAATAATCCATTCTCTTGTACGTTTTGTAAGTTCAAAATAAATTGTCTACTATAATTTTTACCATTTAGTCTATTATTAATAAATTTTAAGAATGCCCACAATGCTCTGCATATTAGGGGCTTTTGGCATGTACACCCCATTTATATCCATAACTATGTATACCTCTGTATTATGTCACAATAAAAATTATTATTATTATTATTATTATTATTATAAAGATGCAGTCTGTTAATTCAATGTTAGTTTCATGGGCTTGCTGTAAATTATATTAGTTACAAATTTGTATGAAATAACATAGACAATTGGGATCTTTTCTCACACTCCCACCCACATTCAAATATAAAAAAAATTAATTATACTTACTGACTGATTGCCTATATAATCTAAACAAACCTGGTGATCTTCAAATGTTTGAATCAACCAAGCTAACCTTTTTTTTTTTTTTTTTTTATTAACACATCGGCCGATTCCCACCAAGGCAGGGTGGCCCGAAAAAGAAAAACTTTCATCATCATCATTCACTCCATCACTGTCTTGCCAGAGGGGTGCTTTACACTAGTTATAAAACTGCAACATTAACACCCCTCCTTATGAGGTTTAAAATTGCTTTGAAGTGTCAGACAATTTTCAATGAATTTTCTAAGCCTGTTCTTAAAGTCATCATCTTCAAGAGAACTTTACACTGCTGGCTTGAATCTTTATCATCAGGTCTCATTCAATCACTTCATACATGGGTTTCTTACTATTCTAAGGCCTACTCTGTTACTTATTTCATTAACAAACATTACTTGGTTTGGTTTAATTTCCTTCCCAAGATACATACCTTATTCCTTCATTTAAACTTACAGTGGACCCTCGCTATTCGAACACTCCAAAACTCCCCCTTTTATGTAAGTTTATTATTGTAAGTGCTTTTATAAGTGTATTTTTGGGAGTCTGAAATGGACTAGTCTAATTTACATCATTCCTTATGGGAATAAATTCGTTTGGTAACAGCACTTGAACAGCATTCTGGAATGAGGGTGAGTTTTGGAGTGTTCGAATAGCGAGGGTCCACTGTATTTCTAATGGTATTTTAGCACTAGTTAAAAATGAATGTATTACAAAAAAATTTATTAGCTTTATCCTTTTCAGGGTCGGTCCCGTAGTACAACGCCAAGAGCTCAGCTCACTCAGATAAGCTGTAAGCAGTAAATTTGGGCCTAGATACAGTGGACCCCCGCTATTCGAACGGCTCGGCAGTCGAACAAATCGTCATTAGAACAAGAAAATCGATATCGTCATGCGAACAAAATATCACTATTCGAACAAGTGTGTCCATCACCTGTCCGCCCAGGCGCTTGGAGAGCCAGTCCCTCGTTGTTTACACTCGAGAAAACAATACCCTGCACGCTCATCCAGACATTTCACACTTAATTATAATTGTTTGGAGTTTTTTCATTAAGTGTGAGGCAGTGGTGGTAGAGGCAGTGGTGAGAGGCAGTGGTGGTAGAGGCAGTGGTGATAGAGGCAGTGGTGAGAGGCAGTGGGTATAGAGGCAGTGGTGAGAGGCAGTGGTGAGAGGCAGTGGTGAGAGGCAGTGGTGGTTGAGGCAGTGGTGGTTGAGGCAGTGGTGGTTGAGGCAGTGGTGGTTGAGGCAGTGGTGGTTGAGGCAGTGGTGGTTGAGGCAGTGGTGGTAGAGGCAGTGGTGAGTAAACAAGATTAAATGAAGGTTCGGGAGGGAGTTTTGTAAACAAACCAGTTGTTGTTGTTGCTGTTACCAGCCTGACACGTACGATTTGTGTTCACTACTTGGAGCTGACTGGAAGTGATCTAATGCAGATAGCATTACAAACTCCGTTTTCTCTTATACTAACACGTCTGAAGGAGGAAAGAATGGGAAGATGTTTTCACAGCTGTAGCGAGAATGCTCGCCACCACCATCCTTCCCAGCCACCACATTCGTAATGACATACATATTTTATTCATTCTAGAGTGTATATCAGGTTTTTATGTTATTTATATTGTTTATTATGTCATATTAGATGAATTGTGATAGATAAATAAGCTGTCGAGTTGATAATAGCTTCACAGTGAAGTACTATTTTGTCATGCCTCCTGACAGCAGGAACGGATTAATTGTATTTCCATTATTTCTTATGGGAAAAATTAAATCGCCTTTCGAACATTTCACGTTAAGAACAAGCTCCTGGAACGGATTAAATTCGAATGGCGAGGGTCCACTGTATAAGAGAATGGGTCTATGCAGTAAGTGTGCACCATATAAAAAAAAATCCTGCAGTACACAGTGCATGAGAAAAAAACTGACCGTGTTTTTGGTTTAATAAAATACAGGTACAGATTCCTTTATCCGAAACCCTTAGGGCCAGGTTAAGGTGTGTAGGAAAGAGGGAGATTACTTACCAGTAAAAGTAGGTCTTAGGGATGCGTAATGTCACCATGGTTGTTTAATATATTTATAAATGGGGTTGAAAAAGAAGTAAATGCTAGGGTGTTGGGGAGAGGGGTTGGATTAAATTATGGGGAATCAAATACAAAATGGGAGTTGACACAGTTACTTTTTGCTGATGATACTGTGCTTTTGGGAGATTCTAAAGAAAAGTTGCAAAGGTTAGTGGACGAGTTTGGGAGGGTGTGTAAAGGTAGAAAGTTGAAAGTGAATCTAGATAAGAGTAAGGTGATGAAGATATCAAACGATTTAGATAAAGAAAAATTGGATATCACATTGGAGGGAGGGAGTATGGAAGAAGTGAATGTTTTCAGATATTTGGGAGTTGACTTTGTCAGCAGATGGGTTTATGAAGGATGAGGTAAACCATAGAATTTGCCTGGTCTCAGACCGAGCTGCGAAAGCTTTGACCCTCAAAACCTACTCCAGGTAAGAAAAAAAGGTGAGTGGTGCATTGAGGTATCTGTGGAGACAAAGAACGTTATCCATGGAGGCAAAGAAGGGAATGTATGAGAGTACAGTAGTACCAACACTCTTATATGGGTGCGAAGCATGGGTTGTAAATGCTGCAGTGAAGAGTCGGCTGGAGGCAGTGGAGATGTCATGTCTAAGGGCAATGTGTGGTGTAAATATTATGAAGAGAATACATAGTGTAGAAATTAGGAGGTGGTGTGGAGTTACTAAAAGTATTAGTCAGAGGGCTGAAGAGGGGCTGTTGAGGTGGTTTGGTCAACTATTGTGAATGGAACAAAGTAGAATGACTTGGAGAGCGTATAAATCTATTGGGGAAGGAAGGCAGGGTAGAGGTCGTCCTTTAAAAGGTTGGAGGGAGGGGGTAAAGGAGGTTTTGTGGGTGAGGGGCTTGGACTTCCAGCAAGCGTGTGACCATGTTAGATAGGAGACGAATGGTTTTTGCGACCTGACGAGCTGTTGGAGTGTGAGCAGGGTAATATTTTGTGAAGGGATTCAGGGAAACTGGTAAGCCGGACTTGAGTCCTGGAAATGGAAAGTACAATGGCTGCACTTTAAAGGAGGGGTTTAGGATATTGGCAGTTTGGAGGGAAATCTAAACTGTCATATCTGAGCGCCTCTGCAAAGACAGTGATTATGAGTAATGGTGAAAGCGTTGAATGATGAAAGTTTTTTCTTTCTTTTTGGGTCACCCTGCCTCGGTGGGAAACGGCCAATGTGTTAAAAAAAAAATGAAAAAGGACCTGGAAAACCCTCTCTGAAATCTTGGGCTCTAGAAAACTGTCTAGAAACAGAGAGATAAACTTAACTAAACCAGACGAACCACACATACAGCCTATAGACACTGCCAACAAACTTAATGTCTACTTCTCTACTGTAGGATCAAAGCTAGCTAGCAAAATCCCAAGCTCAAATACTCAGCCAAAAGACTACCTCACTGGCAACTGCCCAAATACTCTATATCTAGCACCAACAAATTCTACTGAAGTCTCACTCATCATTAAATCATTAAAAAACAAGGCAGGAGACCTTAATGACTTGCCACCACTCGTATATAAAAAAGCAGCTCATGTGCTGTCACCCATTATTGCAACACTGTTTAACAAATCTGTCGAGTCTTCAACCTTCCCATCCATACTCAAGACAGCAAGGGTTACCCTGATCCTCAAAGGTGATCTAACTGAACTCCTCAACTAAAGACCTATATGAAACTTGCCCTTACTTTCTACAATCTTTGAAAAAATACACAAACTACTTTACTCCTACCTAATATCCCATAACATACTTAACCCCTGCCAGTTTGGGTTTAGACCAAAAAAAAAAAGTACGAATGATGCTATTACTATACAAAAGCTCGAACTATACACAGCCCTCAAAAAAATTAATATCCTCTGGTACTCTTCAGACCTACAAGAAAGCATTTGATACAGTGGATCACAATCTCTTGCACATAAAACTAGACCACTACAGCATGAGAGGACATTCCCTTGATTACCTAAAATTTTATCTTAACAATAGACACCAGTATGTATACACAAGTGGAGTTATCTCCACTACCCAGCCTGTAGTTGTCGGGGTGCCCCAGGGTAGTGTCCTTGGCCCCCCACTCTCTCATCTACATCAATGATCTCCCCAATTCATCTTTAACTCCTTCAACCAGTTCTGTTTGCAGATGACACTACTTATGTCTTCTCCCACTCAAACCCGGCTATACTTAGAGACACTGTAAACAACGAGCTGCAAAAAATATCTACTTGGACGATGACCAACAAACTCACTCTATATTAGACAAAATTTACTTCATGCTGTTTGGAAACAGAGCCTTAAATATCCAACTTAACATATCAATAAATGGTTCCTAAATTACAAGACACGCCGAGGATAAATTTCTAGGTCTTCACCTTGAAGGCAGGGTAGGGGTCGCCCTAGGAAAAGTTGGAGGGAGAGGGTAAAGGTTTTGTGTGCGAGGGGCTTGGCCTTCCAGCAAGTGTGAATAAGCATGTTAGATAGGAGCGAATGGAGACAAATGGTTTTTAGGACTTGACGTGCTGTTGGAGTGTGAGCAAGGCAACATTTATGAAGGGATTCAGGGAAACAGGCAGGCCGGAAGTACAGTGCCAGCACTCTGAAAAAGGGGTGTTAATGTTGCAGTTTTATAACTGTAGTGTAAGCATGCCTCTGGCAAGACAGTGATGGAGTGAATGATGATGAATGTTTTTCTTATTCGAGCCACCCTGCCTTGGTGGGAAACGGCTGATTTTTTTTTTTTTCCAACAAGTCAGCCGTCTGCCACCGAGGCAGGGTGACCCAAAAAGAAAGAAAATCCCCAAAAAGAAAATACTTTCATCATCATTCAACACTATCACCACACACATACATAATCACTGTCTTTGCAGAGGAGCTCAGATACGACAGCTGAGAATTGTCCCTCCCAGCTGTCACTATCCCAGACCCCTCCTTTAAAGTGCAGGCATTGTACTTCCCATTTCCAGGACTCAAGTCCAACTAAATCAATTAACTGGTTTCCCTGAATCCCTTCACACAATGTTACCCTGCTCACACTCCAACAGATCGTCATGTCCCAAAAACCATTCGTCTCCATTCACTCCTATCTAACACTCTCACACATGCTTGCTGGAAGTCCAAGCCCCTTGCCCACAATACCTCCTTTACCCCTTCCCTCCAACCTTTTCTAGGACAACCCCTACCCCGCCTTCCTTCCCTACAGATTTATACGCTCTCCAAGTCATTCTACTTTGATCCATTCTCTCTAAATGACCAAACCACCTCAACAACCCCTCTTCAGCCCTCTGACAAATACTTTTAGTAACTCCACACCTTCTCCTAATTTCCACATTCCGAATTTTCTGCATAATATTTACACACACATTGCCCTTAGACAGGACATCTCCACTGCCTCCAGCCTCCTCCTCGCTGCAGCATTTGCAACCCATGCTTCACACCCATATAAGAGTGTTGGTACGACTATACTTTCGTACATTCCCTTCTTTGCCTCCATGGATAACGTTTTTTGTCTCCACAGATACCTCAACGCACCACTCACCTTTTTCCTTCATCAATTCTATGGTTGACCTCATCCTTCATAAACCCATCCGCTGACACGTCAACTCCCAAATATCTGAAAACATTTACTTCTTCCATAATCCCTCTCTCCAATGTGATATCCAATTTTTCTTTATTTAAATCGTTTGATACCCGCATCACCTTACTCTTATCTATGTTCACTTTTAACTTTCTACCTTTACACACTCTCTCAAACTCGTCCACTAACCTTTGCAACTTTTCTTTAGAATCTCCCATAAGCACAGTATCATCAGCAAAAAGTAACTGTGTCAACTCCCATTTTGCATTTAATTCTCCAAAACTTAATCCCACCCTTCTCCCCAACACCCTAGCATTTACTTCTTTTACAACCCCATCTATAAATATATTAAACAACCATGGTGACATTACACATCCCTGTCTAAGACCTACTTTTACGGGAAGTAATCTCCCTCTCTCCTACACACCCTAACCTGAGCCTCACTATACTCATAAAAACTCTTTACAGCCTTCAGTAACTTACTACCTATTCCATACACTTGCAACATTTGCCACATTGCTCCCCTATCCACTCTATCATATGCCTTTTCTAAATCCATAAATGCAATAAAAACTTCTCTACCTTTATCTAAATACTGTTCACATATATGCTTCACTGTAAACACTTGATCTACACATCCCCTACCCACTCTAAAGCCTCCTTGCTCATCTGCAATCCTACTCTCTGTCTTACCTCTAATTCTTTCAATAATAACCCTGCCATACACTTTACCTGGTATACTCAGTAAACTTCTTCCCCTATAATTTTTACTCTCTCTTTATCCCCTTCCCTTTATATAAAGGAACTATACATGCTCTCTGCCAATCCCTAGGTACCTTCCCTCTTTCATACATTTATTAAACAAAAATACCAACCACTCCAGCACTATACCCCCCTGCTTTTAACATTTCTGTCATGATTCCGTCAATTCCAGCTGCTTTACCCCCTTTCATTCTACGTAATGCCTCACGCACCTCCCCACACTCACATCCTGCTCTTCTTCACTCCTAAACGATGTTGTACCTCCCTGGCCAGTACATGAAATTACCGCCTCCTTTTTCATCGACATTTAAAAGTTCCTCAAAATATTCCCGCCATCTACCCAATACCTCCAGCTCCCCATCTACTAACTCCCTACTCTGTTTTAACTGACAAATCCATTCGTTCCCTAGGCTTTCTTACCTTGTTTATCTCACTCCAAAATTTTTCTTGTTTTCAGCAAAATTTCTTGACAGAGCCTCTCCCATTCTTTCATCCGCTCTTCTTTTGCACTCTCTCACCACTCTCTTCACCTTTCTTTTACTCTCCATATACTCTGCTCTTCTATTAACACTTCTGTTTTGTAAAAACCTCTCATAAGCTACCTTTTTCTCTTTTATCACACCCTTTACTTCTTCATTCCACCACTCACTCCTCTTCCTCCTGCACCCACCCTCCTATAGCCACAAACTTCTGCCCCACATTCTAATACTGCATTTTTAAAACTATCCCAACTCTCTTCAACCCCCCCACTACTCCTACTTGCACTAGCCCACCTTTCTGCCAATAGTTGCTTATATCTCACCCTAACTTCCTCCTCCCTTAGTTTATACACTTTTACCTCTCTCTTACTTGCTGTTGCCATTTTCTTTTTGTCCCATCTACCTTTTACTCTAACTGTAGCTACCACCAAATAATGATCTGATATATCCGTTGCCCCTCTATAAACATGTACATCCTGAAGCCTACTCATCAACCTTTTATCCACCAAAACATAATCCAACAAACTACTTTCCTTACGTGCTATATCATACCTTGTATATTTATTTATGTGTTAATAAAATAAAAAATCCAGCATATATCCAAGAAAATTTCCAAATCAGTAGGCATCCTTTCCAAGATACGGTACTATGTACCCCAAACGACACTCTCTAATATATCCCTACCTCACCTATGGTATTTGTGCCTGGGGATTGACCATGGCCAACCACCTTAAACCTCTAATAACCCAACAAAAAGATGTTGTGTGGATAATCATCAACTCCTGTGACAAACAGCACATCCAACCACTTTTCAAAAGCTTGAACCTACTAAATATATGAAACATACACTCATATTATTGTGACTACTATAGATACAGAACATTAAACTCCAATATAAACCCTATGCTCAAACTTCTTAATAGTTACAACAGAATGCACAGTTACAATACAAGGCACAAAGCACTCTGATATTCCTCATGTCTAACACCATGCAAAAATGCAATGCACGTAAAGGGCCCGAAGATCTGGAATTCACTACCTGAACCAGTAAAAGATCCCCTGACTGCATAGACATTTAGGACTATGCTTAAAAATCATCTCATCTCTCAATACTAACCAAACCAACCAAAACATCATCTAACCAGTTTGAAGCAACTCTCCCAAATATTATATGACCTCTAGTCTATTAAAACATCTACTCATACTTAAAATAGTACTGTTTCAACCGTTACTTGTAATATTGTTATTCGTTATGTGTAACATCAAGATTATTATTTTTATAAATCTTTAACTTTGACTACCTCGAACTAGTATTAAGATAAAATAAATAAATAATTAAAAAGACAACCACTCTTAACCTGTCTAGACTTCAGTAGTTTTTATTAGGATTAGTCTGCCCAAAATGCCCCAGCATGATAATGGCTTTCTTTGTACTCAACAAATGAAAATTGTCATTACACACTGTAACCTTTGCAAAGAAATAAAATCTTTATCTTTATTTTATAAACTTACTCAGTGAAAACAATTACAGTGGACCCTCGGTTTTCATACAGCTCCCAACTCGAACAATTATGCAAGTGTATTTTTGTAAGTGCTTTTGTAAGTGTATTTTTGGGGGTCTGAAACGACTAATCTAATTTATATTCGTTCTTATGGGAACAAATTCGTTCGGTAACGGCACTCGAACAGCATTCTGGAAATAATTATCGACAAAAACCGAGGGTCTACTGTAATAGGAATTACATACTGAATATTATGGTTCCAGTCCCTATCTCATGGTTTAATTTGGTCTTCTGTTGATAAATGTGATTTGCTTAACACATTTTTCATTAAATGAACCATTCCTCCCTGCCTTGGTGGGAAACTGCCGATGTGTTAATAAAAAAAAATACTCCGGTCCCTATCTAAACTTTTTTAAGTGGGGGGTCCACTGCTTATTTGTTTCTAGGAATACCATCCTTATCCTTTCCCCACCAACAAAAAAAATACATATTAAAGGGGATGGCAAGTAATTGCAAGAGGACATAGCCAGACTTGGTTAATAAGTAGCTAGGAGAATTAAATCTTAAGAAGCAAGAAAAATATTTTAAACTGGGTGCCAGGGAATGGCAACTAGAGATGGCATGACATCAGTGAAGGGAAATTTTTTTTTAAACCTGACATCAAGCCTGTCAATTTACAATGGACCCCCGGTGTTCGTACTGCTCCAAACTCGAACAATTATATAAGTGTATTTTTGTAAGTGCTTTTGTAAGTGTATTTTTGGGGGTCTAAAATGACTAAGCTAATTTACATTATTCCTTATAAGATAAGATAAGATAAGATAAGATTTCTTCGGATTTTTAACCCCGGAGGGTTAGCCACCCAGGATAACCCAAGAAAGTCAGTGCGTCATCGAGGACTGTCTGTCTTATTTCCATTGAGGTCCTTAATCTTGTCCCCCAGGATGCGACCCACACCAGTCGACTAACAACCCAGGTACCTATTTGCTGCTAGGTGAACATGACAACAGGTGTAAGGAACCACGTCGAAATGTTTCCACCCGCCGGGAATCGTACCCGGGACCTCCGTGTGTGAAGCGAGAGCTCTAGCCACCAGACCACCGGGCCACCTAGCCACCTTATGGGACCTTATGGGACCTTATGGGAACAAATTTGTTTGGTAACGGCACTGGAATGAATTAATCACGAACACCGGGGGTCCACTGTATTTGTGGATTATTCAGTGCAATGAATGGTGGAGGCTCAATCTTCCATCCACTAAGAACGAATCATGCTACCTAGCTGTATTCCAGCTCCTGGCATAAATGGAAATGGCTCTAATATTGTACATAAATAGAAATACTTAAAAGTGCACACAAAAAAGTATTTCCCTTGACATCATCAGGTTTAAACTCCTGCTACTGTTAGTGAACCCTCTCAATTCAGAGAACTAATCTTTATAACATGTTTCACCAATGACAAAATATTTTTCCTCAACGAAGATAAAATTACGGCTACTGACCTCTGTATCCTGATGGAAGCACTGCGATGCTGATAAGTATCCAATCCTTTTGTAGGTGAATTTTGGAGAGCTCATGACTTCAATGATGTTAAAGCCAGCCCAGCTGATATCATATCCTAGCATTTGTAACTGAACAAAAATATGAATGTAAGTTGTTTGGAATTATAAAAATATACAGTTGTTCATTAAAAAAAAAAGCTTTTCATGAAGACTGAAAGGTTTAATAAATCAGTACTCTATCAAATATATACAAATCTCTATCAAATATATACAATTTCATTATTCTATGTTGGATTTCACAGATCACCTCTCACCCCAATCAAGCGACATTAGCAGTGTTTGACCAACTTCACATTTATGCATGCTTCTGAGAGCCATTGTCCTCTCTGCATTATCTGAATGAGAATCATCTGTTCATGTGACATTTGATACAATACCCCATTCAATTATGACAATGTGTGAAATAAAGGAAATGTCTTAGAACTTACAAGTGTGGGGCCACTGATGATGTTCTGATACAAAAAATAAATTTAAATCACTTGAAAAATTCTTATTCAGGTATTTCTACATTGTACAGCACAAAAGTGGCATTTTCTGTAGGACCGACTAGCAAAAGCCTAGATTTAAGACTGAAAAATACAAATAAAGCATTAGATGTGGCCAGGATTCAAATGACCTGTGAAAAATTTAAGAAAATAGTTACAGTGGACCCTCGCTATTCGAACACTCCAAAACTCACCCTATTATGTAAGTTTATTATTGTAAGTGCTTTTATAAGTGTATTTTTTGGGGTCTGAAATGGACTAATCTAATTTACATCATTCCTTATGAGAATAAATTTGTTTGGTAACAGCACTTGAACAGCATTCTGGAATGAAGAATGTTCGAATAGCGAGGGTCCACTGTACATGCAAATCAATGAGTAAACAAAATATGATAATTGTTTTATATTTTAAATGCTCACTAAGTTACGGATCAAAGAAATCTCCTAGAAGTGGAAATGGAATAATGAAACATCCTGAAAAATAAGGTACTGTAATGAAAAATCAATAAAGAAATTGTTACTTACATAAGTGAGCTTGGCAACAGCATTGGCCTTCACAGCAAGGTTGTCTTGACGCAGCTCTGTCTTTATCTCCTCCATACATTGTGAAATGTATTTGGACTGAAATGAACATTTACATCAGAAATACTAAATAATACATTACAGTCTGCAACATTTAACACCCATGCTTCACACCAATATAAGAGTGTTGGTATAACTATACTCTCATACATTTCCCTCTTTACTTCGGAGTCTCCACAGACTCCGAAGTGCACCACTCACCCTTTTCCCCTCATCAATTCTATGATTCACCTCATCCTTCATAGACCCATCTGCTGACATGTCCACTCCCAAATATCTAAATACATTCACCTCCTCCATACTCTCTCCCTCCAATCTGATATCCAATCTTTTGTCACCTAATCTTTTTGTTATCCTCATCACCTTACTCTTTCCTATATTCACTTTCAATTTTCTTCTTTTACATACCCTACCAAATTCATCCACCAACCTCTGCAACTTCTCTTCAGAATCTCCCAAAAGCACAGTGTCATCAGCAAAAAGCAACTGTGACAACTCCCACTTTGTATTTGATTCTTTGTCTTTTAACCCCATACCTCTTGCCAAGACCCTCGCATTCACTTCTCTTACAACCCCATCTATAAATATATTGAACAACCACGGTGACATCACACATCCTTGTCTAAGGCCTATTTTTACTGGGAAATAATCTCCCTCTCTCCTACACACTCTAACCTGAGCCTCACTATCCTCATAAAAGCTCTTCACTGCTTTCAGTAACCTACCTTCTATTCCATACACCTGCAACATCTGCCACATTGCCCTCCCTATCCACCCTATCATACGCCTTTTCCAAATCCATAAATGCCACGAAAACCTCTTTAATCCTTATCTAAATACTATATGCTGGATGTGGGTCTGAAATTTAAGATTACAGTCAAGTTGGAGACCTAGAAATTTGCCCTCAGTTTGTCTTGTAATGGGTGAACCATTTATTGATATGTTCAGCTGAATATTTAATGCTCTGTTTCCAAAAAGCATGAAGTAGGTTTTGTCTATATTAAGAGTAAGTTTATTGGTTGCCATCCAGTTTGATATTTTATATAGAGCATGTTTACAGTGTTACTAAGTATAGCCAGGTTTGGGTGGGAGAAGACGTAAGTGGTGTCATCTGCAAATAGAATTTGTTTAAGAAGTCGCGATGCATTTGGGAGGTCATTGACGTAAATAAGAAAGAGTAGAGGACCTAGGACACTTCCCTGTGACACTCCAACAACTAAAGGCTGAGTATTGGAGGTCATGCCATTTGTGTATACATACTGGTGTCTACCACCAAGATAAGATTTTAGGTTATTGAGAGCATGTCCTCTGACCCCATAATGCTCTAGTTTTAGGTACAAGATACTGTGGTCTACTGTATCAAATGCTTTCCGTAGGTCTATGAAGAGCCCCAGAGGATATTCATTTTTTTCAAGTGCTGTATATAGTAATTGAATCATCTGAATAATTGCATCATTCGTGCTTTTTTTCGACCTAAACCTAAACTGGCAAGGGTTCAGTGTTATGGGATAGGAGGTAGGAGTAGATTTGTTTATGTATTATTTTCTCAAAGATTTTAGAGAGTAAAGGCAAGTTAGATATTGGTCTGTAGTTATTTAGTTCTGTAGGATCACCTCTTTGAGGATCGGGGTGACCCCTGCTGTCTTGAGTATGGATGGGAATGTTGAAGATTCAACAGATTTGTTAGTGTTACAATAATGGGGGACAGCACAGAAAGCCCCTTATGCAGAACACTATGCGCAAATTAGGTCAATTTCATCCCAGGATGCGACCCATGCCAGTCACCTAACACCCAGGTACTTATTTTACTGATAGGTGAACATGGACAGTAGGTGCCCTAAGGAAGCATGTCTTAATGTTTCCACCCATACCGGGAATTGACCCCCAGACCTCAGTGTGAGAGCTGAGTGCGGTAGCAACTGAGCTACCTGGAGTATACCTGGAGAGGGTTTCGGGGGTCAACGCCCCCCCGGCCAGGTTTGAGACCAGGCCTCGTGGTGGATCAGGGTCTGATCAACCAGGCTGTTATTGCTGGCTGCACACAAACTGATGTATGAACTGCAGCCTGGCTGGTCAGGTACTGACTTTAGGTGCCTGTCCAGTGCCTTCTTCAAGACAGCCAGGGGTCTATTGGTAATCCCCCTGGAGGCAGTTGAACAGTCTTAGGCCCCTGACATTTATTGTGTTGTCTCAGTGTACTCATGGCACCCCTGCTTTTCATTGGGGGACTGTTGCATCTCCTGCCGAGTCTTGCTTTCATAGGGAGTGATTTTCGTGTGCATAAATTGACAAAAAAAAATTAATTTTTGAAGTCCCTCTCGCATATGCCTCCGAAAGCAAAATAAGAATAATGCCTTGGCTAAATTATCAATAAACAAGAATGTTGAATATAGGTTTGTTTTCTCAAACATGTTTGAAAATTACGTTAGAAAAGATGATTTTGAATGGATTATTAACCCAGGATAATCCACAAAAGTCAGGATGTCATCCAGAACTTTGTCTTATTTCCATTAAGATCCTTTAATCCTCAGGATGTGACTCACACCAGACTCTTAGCACCCAGGTACCTACTTACTGTTAATAATAATAATCTTTATTTCTAAAAGTACATGTACAACATATACAGGCCTACTGACATAGTGACATACTACTATATAGAAAGTCTCTCATTTTGCAGAACATTTCAAGCAAATTAGGTCAATTTTGTCCCCAGGATGCGACCACATCAGTCGGTTAACACCAAGGTACCTATCTACAGCTAGGTGAACTGATGTCCTAATAAAACAAATCCTAGCATTTCTACCCATACTGGGGATCAAACCACGGACCTCAATGTATGAGCTAAGTGTGCTAGCAATCAAGCTACAGGACACCATTAGGCGAGAAAGACATGTGTGAAGAAACACTTCAAAACATTTCCACTCATAGTGGGATTGATCCCTAGTCCTTCTGTGTGCAAGTTGAAGCAGCTGCCCACAGCAACCAAAGCTCAGGTAATCGTGGCTCGGTTGATAGCATCCTCAACTCTCACATTGAGGGATCGAGGCTCACTCCCTGACATAGGATAACCAGTGAACATGTTTCCTTATACATGCTGCCTGTTCACCTAGCAGCAAGTACATGGATGTTAGTTGACTGTTGTGGATCACGTCCTGGGGAAGATTAATGGACCCCAATGGAAATAAGCCCAAAAGGCCCCAATGACACAAACTTTATTGGGTTATCCTGGGTGTCTAACCCTCCAGGTTAAAAATCCAAACAAAAATATTATTTGTAGTAATAATGTACAGCATTATGCTTCAAATATACAGTTTTGTTGGACTCAGGAGAGGTACACACAAGAACTCCATTGAAAATAAAGTCACTTTGACGTTTTTGGGTTATCCTAGGTAATCTACACGTATGCCGCAATGTATGATAATTTATGTAACTGTATTTATATGTACCTATACCTGAATAAACTTACACTTGCTAACATGCTGGACACTTACCCTGTGACATCACATTCAGACATGCTTTAGGTTCTCAAGTGACAGCACATTCAGTTTGCACCTGAATGCCCTGCTGGGTTTTATTCTAGCATAGGTGGAAATGCTGAGCATGTTACCTTTCATGTGTTACCATTGTTCACCTAGCAGGTGTAGGTACCTGGGCGTTGACCGACTGTTGTGGGTCACATCCTGTAGGATGAGGATCAAACAACCCCATGGAAATAAGCCAGACCGTGGCTTCATTGGGTTATCCTGAGCAATTACCCCTCTGCATCAATCCGAATCAAATCTAAATTTCTATTTCATGAGGGGGGGGGGAAGGTAGAGAACGCTAAACCCGTAAGGGTCATACAACGCCCTGGAAAATGGGAGGGTGGTTCTAATTCTCTGGATCAAGAGCCCTTCAGCCGCATCAAGACACTTCAACGAAGGGTTTTAGAGGAGTAGCACTGAAGTGTCAGCAGATGGATCATACCTCAGTCTCCTTGTTGTTGCGTATACCACGCACCAGATCTGTCAGGTTCTTGTCAAACATGCGCTCCAGGTTCCCCTTCACCTTCCTCAGCGCCATTTTCTAGAGATTATTAGTTGAATTACTAGCGGGATGACACGGAAATTCTACATAATATTCAGCCAGAAGCGATCATGCCTGTCAGCAGCGAACAGATGTTGTCACTGGTGAGCACAGGTAGTGGAGCAGGTCATGTGACCCGTGACGTTGCTGCTTCCCACAAGCCTCACTGCATACAACAAATGACACCTACACCACACACTCAAATCACCTGAGGTGTAGGTGCTTGAGAACATAAGAATGTAGGAGCACTGCGGTAGGCCTACTGGCCCAGACTAGGCAATGTTCCTCTATTCTTATGTTCTTAGGCACCCAACACCTTATTCACCTGCACCTCATTCACCCTCACCACCTCATTCACCCTCACCACCTCATTCACCCTCACCACCTCATTCACCCTCACCACCTCATTCACCCTCACCACCTCATTCACCCTCACCACCTCATTCACCCTCACCACCTCATTCACCCTCACCACCTCATTCACCCTCACCACCTCATTCACCCTCACCACCTCATTCACCCTCACCACCTCATTCACCCTCACCACCTCATTCACCCTCACCACCTCATTCACCCTCACCACCTCATTCACCCTCACCACCTCATTCACCCTCACCACCTCATTCACCCTCACCACCTCATTCACCCTCACCACCTCATTCACCCTCACCGCCTCATTCACCCTCACCGCCTCATTCACCCTCACCACCTCATTCACCCTCACCACCTCATTCACCCTCACCACCTCATTCACCCTCACCGCCTCATTCACCCTCACCACCTCATTCACCCTCACCACCTCATTCACCCTCACTCACCCATCACCTACCACCCCATTCACCCTCACCACCCCATTCACCCTCACCACCCCATTCACCCTCACCACCTCATTCACCCTCACCACCTCATTCACCCTCACCACCTCATTCACCCTCACCACCTCATTCACCCTCACCACCTCATTCACCCTCAACACCTCATTCACCCTCAACACCTCATTCACCCTCAACACCTCATTCACCCTCAACACCTCATTCACCCTCAACACCTCATTCACCCTCAACGCCTCATTCACCCTCAACGCCTCATTCACCCTCACCGCCTCATTCACCCTCACCGCCTCATTCACCCTCACCGCCTCATTCACCCTCACCGCCTCATTCACCCTCACCGCCTCATTCACCCTCACCGCCTCATTCACTCACACCACCTGCACCTCATTCACCCACACCACCTGCACTTCATTCACCCACACCACCTGCACCTCATTCACCCACACCACCTGCACCTCATTCACCCACACCACTTGCACCTCATTCACTCACACCACCTGCACCTCATTCACCCACACCACCAGTGGCTTGTCTGGTGGGTACTTCTGTGAAGAGGGAAGTTTATTCAGGTGTACATGAATGCAGTTACATAGATTATCATATATAGCAACATATGTGTAGAGAAAAGGGACACAAATGCAACTAATGTGACATTTTATTGTAGCAACGTTTTGCTCTCCAGGAGAGCGAAACGTTGCCACAATAAAATGTCACATTGGTTGCATTTGTGTCCTTTTACTTAACATATTGTCGGTAATTCTACCAATATTAATACTAGCAAATAGTAGAGCCTACAAGATTAGAGAATACGCTGGACCTCATCTTCACCAACAATGATGATCTGATACGAAATGTCATCATATCAAAAACAATATACTCAGCTCACAACATAATAGAGGTCCAGACATGTATGCGGGGAGCCCCAGATCGACAAAATGTGATCAGCCGCGAGGAAGCCTTCTCCAAATTCAACTTCAATAACAAAAATATAAGGTGGGACCAAGTAAACCAAGTCCTAAATGATATAAACTGGGAAGATAGCCTAAGCATCACAGATCCTAACATATGTCTAGAACAAATTAACTCTGTGGCACTTGAGGTTTGCTCAAGGCAAATTCCCTTAAGGAAAAGGAGGAGAAGATGTAAACTAGAAAGAGAGAGGCGCTCCCTATACAGGCGAAGGCAAAGAATAACGGAGCGGCTACAAGAGGCCAATGTATCTGAAATACATAGGGAGACACTGGTCAGAGAAATAGCAAACATCAAATTAAAACTAAAGGAATCTTACAGGAATCAAGAAACGCGGGAAGAACTAAAAGCCATAAATGAAATTGAAAGAAACCCAAAGTATTTCTTTTCTTATGCCAAATCAAAGTCGAGAACAACATCCAGTATTGGGCCCCTACTTAAACGGGATGGGTCCTACACAGATGACAGCAAGGAAATGACTCAGTTTTTAGCGAGCCGCTAACCAGACTGAAAGTCGAAGACCTAAATGAATTTTTTTATGAGAGTGCCACAGAACTTGACAGACGCATGCCTATCTGACATTACCCTGACGCCAAATGACTTCGAAAAGGCAATAAATGACATGCCCATGCGCTCCGCTCCAGGCCCAGACTCATGGAACTCCGTGTTCATCAAGAACTGCAAGAAGCCTCTATCACGTGCTTTTAACATCCTATGAAGAGGGAGCATGGACACTGGGGTCGTCCCGCAGTTACTAAAAACAACAGACATAGCCCCACTCCACAAAGGGGGCAGTAAAGCAATAGCAAAGAACTACAGACCAATAGCGCTAACGTCCCATATCATAAAAATCTTTGAAAGGGTTCTTGAAGCAAAATCACCACTCATCTAGATACCCATCAATTACACAACCCAGGCCAGCATGGGTTTAGAGCAGGTCGCTCCTGTCTGTCCCAACTACTGGACCACTACGACAAGGTTCTGGATGCTCTAGAAGATAAACAGAATGCAGATGTTATATACACAGACTTTGCAAAAACCTTTGACAAGTGTGACCATGTGTAATAGCACACAAAATGCGCGATAAAGGAATAACAGGAAAAGTTGGTAGATGGATTATAATTTCCTAACAAGTAGAACACAAAGAGTAGTAGTCAACAGGGTAAAGTCTGAGGCGGCTACAGTGAAAAGCTGTTCCACAAGGCACAGTACTCGCTCCCATCTTGTTCCTCATCCTCATATCAGACATTGACAGGGATATAAGCCACAGTGTCGTGTCTTCCTTTGCAGATGACACCCGAATCTGTATGACAGTGTCCACCGTTGAAGACACTGCAAGACTCCAAGCAGACATCAACCAAATCTTTAAATGGGCTGCAGAAAACATTATGAAGTTCAATGATGAGAAATTTCAATTACTCAGATATGGAAAACGTGAGGAAATTAAAATCTCATCGGAGTACAAAACAAATTCCAACCACACAATAGAGCGAAAAACTAATGTCAAAGACCTGGAAGTGATCATGTCAGAGGATCTCACATTCAGGGACCATAACACTGTAGCAATCACATCTGCTAGAAAAATGACAGGATGGATAATGAGAACCTTCAAAACCAGGAATGCCAAGCCCATGTTGACACTTTTCAGGTCGCTTGGTCTATCTAGGCTGGAATATTGCTGCACACTAACTGCCCCTTTCAAGGCGGGTGAAATTGCTGACCTTGAAAATGTGCAGAGAACCTTCACGGCACGCATAACTGCGATAAACCACCTCAATTACTGGGAACGCTTGAAGTTCCTAAACCTGTACTCACTAGAACGCAGGCGGGAGAGATACATTATTATATACACATGGAAAATTCTCGAGGGATTAGTACCAAACTTGCACACGAGAGTCACTCCCTACGAAAGCAAAAGACTCGGCAGGCGATGTAACATCCCCCCAATGAAAAGCAGGGGTGCCACTAGCACGTTGAGGGACAACACAATAAGTGTCAGGGGCCCAAGATTGTTCAACTGCCTCCCAGCATACATCAGGGGGATTACCAACAAACCCCTGGCTGTCTTCAAGCAGGCACTGGACAGGCACCTCAAGTCGGTACCTGACCAGCCAGGCTGTGGTTCGTACGTTGGACTGCGTGCGGCCAGCAGTAACAGCCTGGTTGATCAGGCTCTGGTCCAACATGAGGCCTGGTCACAGACCGGGCCGCAGGGGCGTTGACTCCTGGAATTCTCTCCAGGTAAACTCCAGGTAAACAGGGGCCAGGAGTAACGAGACCCTCCTGGCCCTGAAACACCCTAGTTTCGTCATACCGTTGGTATTATTACCAATATATTTAATTGCTAATCCTAAATAGGTCAAATTGTTTAATGCTGTTACTCTCAATCATTTAACTCTTATATTTTTCTGTTATATTTAATTGTTAACACACCTTTCTTTATCATAAGGGGGGCTCCCTGATGTAGTTCCACCTCCTGTTCTCTACACACATTAATATATATTTTAAAAAGTCGTGAAATTAGACTAGTTTTGTCATATACTATAATTCCCGTGCTACACCGGTACGTACATATTAACTATGCATGTACATTCATAAAGCTAGAAATAAACCTGTAAGATACATTTTGGAATTAGCAAAATTAGTACCTTAAAGCATTAGGCAAACATTTAAAATGCGAACCGCCATTGATTAAATTTATAACATGTTTAGCCATTAACTGCTTCCGTAATACATATATGCATATGTATATATATATATATATATATATATATATATATATATATATATATATATATATATATATATATATATATATATATATATATATATATATATATATATATATATATATATATATATATATATATATATATATATATATATATATATATATATATATATGTATATATATATATATATGTAATGATATATATATATAGATATTATATATATATTAATATATATATATATATATATATATATATATATATATATATATATATATATATATATATATATATATATATATATATATATATATATATATATATATATCTTAAGCAAACTTTTATTTAACTGTGCTTCTTCCTTTTTTCCTATGCAAAAAGTTTGTAGTATTAATTTTTGCTAATAAAAAAATCTTTGTGTTGGCAACAGTGAGAGGAGAGCACAGGTAGTGGGGCATCACAACAAACTCAGGCTGCTTCCAGCTGCAAGTACACAAATTCTGATAGACGTACCGTAGGTCAGTATATTCTGAATTTTAGTAAGTATGAAGAGTCTCCTTACTTAGTGCATTTATATATAAAGTGATGTACAATATGTTTTGTTAGTGTAAAACTTTTTTTTATCCACATGTCTCCCTGAAGTGCATCAAGGATTAATCGTGGTCGGACCCACGTTCCCAAGGCACCCACGGGTAAAAAGAATAATAATATTTATTTCTACAAGTACATGTACAACGTATACAGGTCTAGCTGACATCAATGACGTACAACTATATAGGCTGGTGGCCCGTGGACTGGTAGGCAAAGCTCTCGCTTCACACACTGTCTATATATGTGTGGTTAGAGTCCCGACAAGATTAGATTTTGCCACCGAAGTGGCTAGTTTATTGTGCACCCCATATCCATCCTGTGGATGGTAGCGCAAGAGCATATGGATACACAAAAGGCCTAGGCACTAGGCCTCAAAAGGGTTAACAATTGTACATTTGAATTTATATCTACATTTCACTTATCTGTTACAAGCAAATTTAGGAAATTTGCTTAGTATAACTGGTATCTTATTTTCATTAATAAGATATCTTGACATGTCACATAGGTTAATATACTGTCTATCTCTGTATTCTTCAATAAGTGGACAATTAAGCACATAGTGTTCAAGACAGTGACCATATGCCTGATCACATAATTTGCATTTAGTTTGATCATCATCTGTGTGTCTCCCAAACTGCCAGAAGTACCTGTAACCAAGCCTAAGCCTGGCCACTACAACATCAGTCAGTACTTGTAGCCAAGCCTAAGCCTGGCCACTACAACATCAGTCAGTACTTGTAACCAAGCCTAAGCCTGGCCACTACAACATCAGTCAGTCTGTTCACATTGCAAGTTGCTCCATAAACATGCCCATCTATGCTCACGTTATCATGAGCACAGATAGACACGTTCATGGAGATTAGATTTTTAGATTTTGCCACCGAAGGATGGAAACACTTGACCTGATTCCTTACACCTGTTGTCACCTAGCAAGCAAGTAGGTACCTGGGTGTTGACTGGTGTGGGTCACATCCATTGAGAACCCCAATGGAAATAAGACTGACAGTTCCTGATGACTCACTGCATTTTTTGGGTTATCCTGGGTGGCTAACCCTCTGGGGTTAAAAATCTGAACGAATTTGCACGTGTTGTTCATCGAAAACACTGCAAATCACCAGGCAGACATTAACAGTCTTTAAATGGGTATTGGAAAACAATATGAAGTTCAGTGAAGACAAATTTCAATTAATCCTCTATGGAAAACTCTCTATAAAAAATGTATCAGAGTATAGAACAAATTGTAACCACACAATAGAGAGAAAAACTAATGTGAAGGACCTGGGAGTGGTAAAGCCAGAGAATCTCAATTTTGAAGATCACAACAATTTATCTACCACATCTGCTAGGAAAATAATAGGATGGATAATGAGAACATTCAAAACTAGGGATGCCAAGACAATGATGATTCTCTTCAAATCACTTATTCTCTCTAGGCTGGAATATTGCTGTACACTAACGGCCTCTCTCAAGGCAGGAGAAATTGCAGACCTGGAGAATATACAGAAAACTTTCACTGCACCTGGGAATGGTTGAAGTCCCTTGACCTGTACTCCTTGGAATGCAAGCGAGAAAGATACATGATAATACACACTTGGAAAATCCTAGAGGGACTAGTCCTAAATCTACATACGGAAAGCACTCCTTACAAAAGCAAAAGACTCGGCAGGCAGTGCAACCTTCCCCCAACCCCAGTGAAAAGCTGGGGTGCCGTGAGTCAGGGGCACAAGATTGTTCAACTGCCTCCCAGCATACATAAGGGGGATTACCAATAGACTCCTGGCTGTCTTCAGGAGGGAGCTGAACAGACACCTAGGGTCAGTACCTGACTGGACAGGCTGTGGTTTGTATGTCGATCTGTGTGCAGCAAGCAGTAACGGCCTGGTTGATCAGGCCTGATCTGCCACGAGGCCTGGTCATGTACTAGGCTGCGAGGGCATTGACCCTTGGAATACCCTCCAGGTATTGTATAATACTTCTGAGATAACACTTATTGAATTATGTTACGTGCATGGCCCAGTGTAATAAAAGATACATACGTATTTAGAAAACAAACTTTATTTCTGCAATTAGGGTGATTGACATAGTATATAACTACTTTATAGAAATTGTTTGTTATGCAAAGCATTTTGAGCAACCTTCAAACTAAATTATGATTACAAGATTCCCTCCACATTCGCGAGGGTTAGGGGATCAAGAACCTCGTGAATCTTGAAAATTCACGAATGTTTGGTGCGCAAATATGATGTAGGGAAATATAATAATACTGTACTGTAGCATTCACAAATGTTTTGATGCGAAAATAAATTGTAGGGAAATATAATAATAGCATTTACTTAGCCTAACAATACTGCTTCCTTAACTTATTGAACCACGAACAGTCATAAAACACATGAAAACATCGTAAAATATTGTATATACATGTTATGGTTTAATAACAAATCATGAATAAACAAAACACTCACCACTCGTAAGGTTAGGCAGACAAACTCTAACGACTTGTAATGATGATGACGATGACAATGATGATGATAGCCATGCAGATACTGATGACAGTTGAATGGAGGTGATAACATGGAATGTAACTGCATGGCATGATGAGTCTAGTGTGTGGATTCTAACTCTTCACTGCCAGCATCACTGACGACATCGCTAGAGTCAGAGTTAGCAACGAGTCAGATTCTGCCACGGGTTGAGGTTCAGGTGAGGCGGTAGGGGTAGTGGCAGGCTTCCTTGTGAAGAACATTGTGATGAGCAACTGAGACTGTTTCCTCTTCATATCTACAAACAGAGTTTTGTAGGGAATTATGCTCCTATCAATGTCCCTCATCACCTTCAAAGCCCTCAACATCTATGGGTCTATGTCGTAAAAAAAATTGAGCTGTGCTGTCATTCTCATCACTTGCCCTAGTTTTTCAAGGGTGAAGGCTTGAGGTTGATTGGTCTCAGCAACACTATCCTCTTCTTCATCCTCACTCTCTGCCTGCACAACCTCCAACAATTTTGCTGCTCGCTTGGGGACCATACTTGCACCACCACTCAAACACATGTGTACGGTAGGACACGAACAGTAACTGGACAATGACTGAGTGAGTGGCAGGCTGCCGGTTGAGGGGGGTAAGAGGGAGGGTAATAGGGACGCAGCAGGAAGCGTTTTCCCGTACTTTTTTTCCTGCATTTGTTGTGTAAGTATAATTGGGTGGCTGGGCATTTGTGAATGTTCAAAGCTTGCGAAAGTGGAGGGCTAGCTGTACAAGTACACATATGAGAATAAGAATACAGTAGAACCTCATATGTCGACTGCATTACTTGTCGAACAAATTGGTTTTCGAACGAGGAATTTGAGGAAAATGTCCTGGTTGTCGACCAACAACATGAATGGCTCGGGTCACGTGCTCACAATGCATACTGGACAGTGGTTGCCAGATACTGGTGGTGGCTTGAATAAAATGTTGTGTAGTTACGCTAATATTAGTATTAAAGGTTATCTATATCACATTACAACTTGATATCAAAACACGACATAACCTAGAGGCACAATAAAGATGCCGAAATTAATAATAAAAGGCATAGTATTATATGGAGAGGTGGAGGCGGGCCAGCCACTGCTCTCGGATATGATCGTAGGATAGATATGTTCTCTCATTTGTATGCTGGTCTATAACAGCAGAGAAAACTGTGTTTACATCATGACAAACACACTTAGATCACATTTATCTTTAAAAAATAATAAATAGTGCGATTTTTCCCAAATATCCCCCCCCCCCCAGTCCTGTGCTATGCGCACGTTTTCCTTGATTATCTCTTGAAATAAGATATTGACCTATTTATTGATGTGGCACCATTAATAAGGAATGGATTGAAATTATTTTCACAGCAAATATAAAACATTGAATAATACACACACAACCCGCACATATAAAAAGAGAGGAGCTTACGACGACGTTTCGGTCCGACTTGGACCATTTACAAAGTCACACTAACACGAAGGACAGGTGGAAGGGGTATTTATAGGCAGGCAGACAAGGGAGGGCACAAGAAAGTGGTGGAGGGGTAATGGAGGTAGTAGTGATAGTGGTAGTGGCAGTAGTAGTGGATTCAGTCATAATCTAGGAAAGGAGCACTGCAATGAAGCAGGCGGCCCGCGTAGGGTAAGAACAAGAACACAGTGGGGGAAAAAATGTAAATAAAATAAAGGACAAATACAAGGCAAAAGAAAAGAAAAGAGAAAACCCAGAGGAGAAAGGAGAAGGGGGAAGAGATAGAAGGGGAAGGAATCAGGTTAAGTCACGGGTGTTCTGAAGTTTGGAGCATTTAACAATGTAATGGGAGAGGAAAGCATCTACAGAGACAAAGCCAGGGCTAAGATTCATACAGGGAAAATTGTGTATAAGGGAGGATTCAACCAAACGGCGACTGTGAAAGTTAGACGTAGGGTAGACAGTTTTAGCAGAAGACCAATCAATAGGATGACTGTGATCTCTGACATGACAGAAAAGAGCATTATTAGTGTTGGCAAGCCTAACACTATTTTTGTGCTCCCTGAGTCTGTCAGAAAGAGATCGGTCAGTTTCTCCAAAGTACTGAAGAGGACAGGAGGAGCAAGAAATAGAGTAGACACCAGGAGAATCTATAGAGGGAGGGGAGGTATGAACTAGATTAGTGCGAAGAGTGTTAGTCTGGCGAAAGGTAAGTTTGATGTCTAAGGAACGGAGAGAGTTGTTGAGATTAGAGAGACCAGAGATGTAGGGAAGGCAGAGGACAGGAGAGTTCCCAGGAGTAGAGGGTTTAGGAGAGAAGAAAGTCCGTTTGGCACGAGAGAAAGTCTATGAAATGGGAAGGGTAGCCAAGGCGGGAAAATGAATTATGAAGAGTGGAAATTTCTGCTTCAAGGAACTGAGGATCACAAATGCGGAGAGCACGGAGAAAGAGGGAGATAAGAACACTTTTCTTGACAAAGGAGGCATGATAAGAAAAGTAGTGAATGTACATTCCACTGTGCATAGGCTTGCGGTACACGGAAAAGTCAAAACCTGTAACTGAGCGGTGGACATGAACATCAAGGAAAGGAAGCAAAGAATTAGATTCCCAATCAGCTTTAAACTTAATGGAAGGGGCAAGATTATTAAGAGCATCAAGAAATGGTTGGAAGAGACTTGAGTCATGAGGCCAAAGAGCAAAGATGTCATCTACATAGCGGAGCCAGAGTGAAAGACGTACATCAATAGTGGGAAGAAGAACAGTCTCGAAGTATTCCATGTAAAGATTAGCAAGAACAGGAGATAAAGGAGAGCCCATGGCGACACCAAAGGTTTGAGAATAATATTTACCTTGAAAAGAAAAGGAATTAGAGTCCATACAAAGGCAGATAAGATCAAGAAAGACATCAGTAGGTACAGTGGACCCCCGAGTTTCGTAAACCCCAGAAATCATACATTTATGTAAGTATAATATTGTAAGTGCTTGTGGAAAAGTATTTTTGGGGTCTGAAATAGACTAACCTACGTGACATTTTTCCTTAAGGGAGTAAATTCGTTCGGTAATGGCACTTGAGCAGACTTCAGGAGTGAAGTTTTTACGAAACTCGGGGGTCCACTGTATAGGGAGAAGAAGTAACCCTTCATTGGCCTTCTCTCTAAGAAAATTAAGGACATCATCCAGAGGGACATTAGTGAAGAGGGACTCGACATCAAGACTAAGCATCTTGCAGGTCGGGAGAGAGCGAACCCGTTCGATGAAGTCTTGAGAGTGACGAAGGTGGGCAGGAGAAAAAGTACCAAGAAAGGGGGTGAGAGTTTTGGCTAGCCAAGAAGCAAGAGAATAAGAGACAGAACTCTAGAAGATATGATGGGACGCATAGGGATATCAGGTTTGTGAGTTTTGGGAAGGCCATAGAAATAGGGCAGAGAGGGACAGATGACCCGAAAACGTTGAACAAAGTTAAAGTCAGACGGACAGAGGTCGGAGAGAGTCTTAAGTTTCTTGTTGAAAGTTCTCTTGATGCGATCAAGAGGATTGGAAACGAGAGGAGTGTAGGTACGTGAGTCAGAGAGCAAGACATCGGCTTTACGGAAGTAATCCTCTCGATCAAGGATAACTAACGAATTACCTTTGTCAGAAGAGAGTATGACAATGTTAGCGTTGGATTTAAGAGAAGAAAGGGCAAGTTGATAGCGACAAGGAAGGTGATGGTTCTTAGAAAACAGGCTATCAAGAGCAGGAAGGAGAGCGCCACGAAAAGTGGATAAATCAGGAAGATTGTTATTACGAGAGCGAGACTGGCGAAAAGAATCAAAAGAGCTAATCATGTCAATACCAGTGCGAGGGGTAGGTGAAGTGGCAAAGGAAAGACCAAAACCAAGCAGTTCAAGCTCATGTTGGGAGAGTGTGACAGAAGACAGATTAGTAACACAGTCGGTAAGGGAGAATTCGGACCAAGGGCTATCTGAGATGAGACGTTGAAGTTTGTTCTGTAGTTTAGAAGAATGCATTTGTGAATTCAGGCGAGCAGTGTCAAAAGCGACGGTAGTGAGAAGTTTACAGATTATTATTATTATAATCAAGGGGGAGTGCTAAACCCTTAGGATTATGCATCACCTGTGGGGGGATGTGGAAGGTATTCAGGCTTAATTCAGGGAACTGGAGCACAGATCTAATTCCCTAGATCAAGAGCCCCTCACCAGCATCAAGGAACCCTCTTGAGGGGAGAAGGTTACAGAGATCTTGTGGAAGAGAAGCAAAGAGAGCATGTTGACGCTGACGAAGAGTAAAAAAAGGCATCTTCAACCTGAGACTTAGTAGAAATAATGAGCTATTGGAGTAGGAGACGGGCATGCTCAGGAAAGGGAGTGCCCAGTGGGTTAGGTTTTAGGAAATGGGAGAAGGAAGGGGCTAGAACCTGCTCAGCAAGACAGTCACGTAGAAAGCGAAGCTGATTCTTACGACGCCTGGTGGCAATAAGAGCAGCCTCATAAGAACAAAAGAGGGGTTTAAAAGAAGGAAGAACATTAAAAAAGTTAGAAAGAATAAGACGCTTACCTGCGGGGTCCATAAATAACAAAAAGGGCACAATACCGTGACTGGAACAATACACACACAACCCGCACACATAAAAAGAGAGGAGCTTACGACGACGTTTCGGTCAAACCTTTGGTGTCGCCATGGGCTCTCCTCTATCTCCTGTTCTTGCTAATCTTTACATGGAATACTTCGAGACTGTTCTTCTTCCCACTATTGATGTACGTCCTTCACTCTGGCTCCGCTATGTAGATGACATCTTTGCTCTTTGGCCTCATGACTCAAGTCTCTTCCAACCATTTCTTGATGCTCTTAATAATCTTGCCCCTTCCATTAAGTTTAAAGCTGATTGGGAATCTAATTCTTTGCTGCCTTTCCTTGATGTTCATGTCCACCGCTCAGTTACAGGTTTTGCCTTTTCTGTGTACCGCAAGCCTATGCACAGTGGAATGTACATTCACTACTTTTCTTATCATGCCTCCTCTGTCAAGAAAAGTGTTCTTATCTCCCTTTCTCCGTGCTCTCCGCATTTGTGATCTTCAGTTCCTTGAAGCAGAAATTTCCACCTTCATAATTCATTTTCCCGCCTTGGCTACCCTTCCCATTTCATAGACTGCTTTCTTTCCGCCTTGGCTACTTTTTCCAATTTCATAGACTCTGCTTTCTTTGTGCCAAACGGACTTTCTTCTCTCCTAAACCCTCTACTCCTGGGAACTCTCCTGTCCTCTGCCTTCCCTACATCTCTGGTCTCTCTAATCTCAACAACTCTCTCCGTTCCTAGACATCAAACTTACCTTTCGCCAGACTAACACTCTTCGCACTAATCTAGTTCATACCTCCCCTCCCTCTATAGATTCTCCAGGTGTCTACTCTATATCTTGCTCCTCCTGTCCTCTTCAGTACTTTGGAGAAACTGGCCGATCTCTTTCTGACAGACTCAGGGAGCACAAAAATAGTGTTAGGCTTGCCGACACTAATAATGCTCTTTTTCTGTCATGTCAGATCACAGTCATCCTATTGATTGGTCTTCTGCTAAAACTGTCTACCCTACGTCTAACTTTCACAGTCGCCGTTTGGTTGAATCCTCCCTTATACACAATTTTCCCTGATGAATCTTAGCCCTGGCTTTGTCTCTGTAGATGCTTTCCTCTCCCATTACATTGTTAAATGCTCCAAACTTCAGAACACCCGTGACTTAACCTGATTCCTTTCCCTTCTATCTCTTCCCTTCTCCTCTTTCTCCTTTCTCCCCTGGGTTTTCTTTCTTTTCTTTTCCTTGTATTTGTCCTTTATTTTATTTTCATTTTTCCCCTCACTGTGTTCTTGTTCTTACCCTATGCGGCCGCCTGCTTCATTGCAGTGCTCCTTTCCTAGATTATGACTGACTCCACTACTACTACTGCCACTACCACTATCCTACTACCTCATTACCCCTCCACCACTTTCTTGTGCCTCCCCTGTCTGCCTGCCTATAAATACCCCTTCCACCTGTCCTTCGTGTTAGTGTGACTTTGTAAATGGTCCAAGTCACCGAAACGTCGCGAAGCTCCTCTTTTTATATGTGTGGGTTGTGTGTATTGTTCCAGTCACGGATTGTGCCTTTTTGTTATTTAAAACATTAAATTTTTTACACTGTACAAGATGTTTTTGAAATACATATACAAAATTTTTTTTTTTTGTGGGGTAAAAGGCAGATATTTTGATAGATGTCAAAACCTTACCAACATTATTTTTGGGGGAAATGAAGATAAGATATATTACAGTATATGAATCTTACAAAAAATTAGATTACCATGTTTTACGTAGAAAGTGTCAAACAACTTTTCCCAGGCCATTATGTACCCCCCTTACTGCCAAATGTCATTTTTAGTAAAAAAAAATTTTCATTTGTTTTTTTGGGAATCTTTTGAAACTTCCAAAGTAAAGAGAATGTAAGCTTCTTAAAGTTCACCAAAAATAATGAATTCGGACGATAAAAAACTACAGGATTTATGTATCAGCCCCCAGCTGTTGCACCACTTATTCCCCAAAAACAAAAGAGTGAGTCTGTCCTGGAATGACTTCTTGAGTGATATAGGTTCTGTTTGCATTTTTTTTTTTCAAAATAAACCTGTCTCATCACAGTTGAACACTTGAGAGACAACACAATAAGTGTCCAGGGCTCAAGACTGTTCAACTGCCTCCCAGCATACATAAGGGGAGACAAAAAGATCCTTGGCTGTCTTGAAGAAGGCACTTGACAGGCACCCAAAGTCAGTACCTGACCAGTCGGGTGTGGTTCGACGCAGTTTGCGTGGGCCAGCAGTAACAGCCTGGGAGACCCGATCCACCAGGCACTGGTGGATCAGGGTCATTTTTTTTTTAAATTTGGCATTATAATTAAATTCTAATACTGTTATATTTAATTTTTCTTGTTAACATTCTAAGAGCTGATTTAAAATTAAAATTATTTTACTGCAAACAACATAATTGAGGTCCCTGCTGAAAATTAAGAAGATGCCTTTGTTAGATGGTCAGAGAGACCATCTTTAAAATTTTTCAAATATGTTTACTTGTAAATTAGTGAATATGTGGTTGTAAACAATTTTTTTACAAATGAATAATTAAATATTAGAATCTCACATATCAGGAGCTTCATTTCTCTATTATACTGTATTTACAGTGATATTAATTTCAGGTTGGGTTACAACATCTCAAGAATTATGGGGAGGAAATAGACACCGACATCGCAAAAAAGAAAAAAAAAAGTGATTTACTCACTTTACATGATGAAATGATGGCATTAGACATGGGAGGCAAAAACAAAA
>WNWK01007516.1:52500-93204 GCA_009830355.1 Cherax destructor | reverse complement strand
CATTAAGGCCACTTATTCCTAGCTCCCTATTGGTGAAATATACACTTAAAGACCCTCCTTTCTCTTTCCCCTTTCCCTTCTTTCTTTTTTCCCCTTTACCTTTTAACTGCCCTTGACCTATACGGGTTTCCAATATCCACCTTATTCCCTTTTACTAGTTCCCTAATTTTTTTACCGGGGGACATTGTTTCCCCCATAACCCATCCCCTAATTTTTTCTAGTTTAAAGCCTAACAGCTCCCCCCCCTGCTTTGCCAGCCCCCACCCCAGCCTAAAAAATCCCCCCACCCCTGGCAACATGTTTTCCCATAAAAAAGGGTCCCATTGTAATGAATTTACTGCATTTCCTTCAGTATTTGTCAGGTTGCCCCAGCCCTGGACAACCCATTCATTCAACTCCTCTCCTTGGAAAAATCCACATAGCGGGGTTCCCCCCCTTCTTCCTAATTCTTTTTTGCTGCCCTTTGCTGCTAATCAGCTCCTCACCCCCGTCTGCCAACATCGTTGCCTCCAGCACTGAGACAGATAATGGGTTCTCCCATTACCTCTCATGATGTCGTCCAGACGGCTAACAATATCCTTCATCCCAGCCCCAGGATAACACACCTCTGCCTCCTATTCCTATCCTTAAGACAAAATTCCCTATCCATAAACTTAATCTGACTATCCCCAACTAAAACAATGTTCTTACCTCGACTGGCGGTGTGCATGACGTTCTCGACGGTCTTTGTAGAGATGGTCTTCGCTGGGATGTCTTCACATTCGTCTGATAACAAGGAGAAAGAGTTGCTGGTTTTCACAGCAGTCTCCTGGACCTTCTTCAACTTCAGCTTCGTCCCTTCAGATTCGACTAGCATCCATTCGTTGGTCTGATCATCGGCGACATTGTTCCGGGGATAATCCTTGCATATACCCTTCAAACGTTGAATCTCTCTTCTAGCTTCCGTTAATTCCGCCTTCATTTGGAGATATAGCTGCTCGTAGTCGAGGGAAACCATCATCCAATCTCAGATCTGATCTGACGACTCAAGAAATGCCTGTGTTCAACACCGAAATTTACACAACCATTTAATCAACTACAGAAACGCAAGACTCATCGCCAGAGAAGACAACACGCAATACCGAAGAATCCTAGAATCATCACTCATCTGTATATCCAACAACTTCAACCAGAACAACGGCTTCTACAACATAGCTGAACCTATTGCCAAGAAACTTCTTCAACGCTATCCCACCTAGAACTCAAGAATGGTACACTGCAGGTCCTTTAAGTCACACTATGTTTTCAACTATCACACTACTTTTAAGACTCACATGCAGCTTTCTCCACCTGACCCAGCATTCTCCACCTGACTGTACCCTATATATATCTCCATGTTGCTCATTTTCCAGGTAGATCTGTCTGTGACTCGATAAAGCCCACTGCGTGGGCGAAACGTTGTCAATAAAGGATCACATTATACTGCTTATGTGTTTATTTTTCCATCCAATCTCAGGTAGCTAATAACGGAAGCACAGCAAAGATGGTTCAGTCCACAGAGAGTACACAAGACACGTCTTCAAGTACAGGACAGGACAATAACCATGCCACATATAAACTAAATAATGTAGATCTTAATACTACTGATTGCGAAAAGGATTTAGGAGTTCTGGTTAGCAGTAATCTAAAACCAAGACAGCAGTGCATAAGTGTTCGCAATAAAGCAAACAGAATCCTTGGCTTCATATCAAGAAGCATAAATAATAGGAGTCCTCAGGTTGTTCTTCAACTCTATATATCCTTGGTTAGGCCTCATCTAGATTATGCTGCACAGTTTTGGTCACCGTATTACAGAATGGATATAAATGCTCTGGAAAACGTACAAAGGAGGATGACTAAGTTGATTCCATGTATCAGAAATCTTCCCTATGAGGATAGACTGAGGGCCCTGAATCTGCACTCTCTAGAAAGGCGTAGAATTAGGGGGGATATGATTGAGGTATATAAATGGAAAACAGGAATAAATAAAGGGGATGTAAATAGCGTGCTAAAAATATCTTGTATTGACATGACTCGAAGCAATGGCTTTAAGTTGGATAAATTCAGATTCAGAAGGGATATAGGAAAGCATTGGTTTGGTAATAGAGTTGTCGATGAGTGGAACAAACTCCCGAGTACAGTTATAGAGGCTAAAACGTTGTGTAGTTTTAAAAATAGGCTAGATAAATATATGAGTGGGTGCGGGTGGGTGTGAGTGGGACCTGACTAGTTTGTGCTACTAGCTCAGATGCCGTGCTCCTTCCTTAAGTGAATGTAACCTGACCTGGCTGGGTCAGGGCATTGGCTTAAGCCGGCGGGAGACTTGGACCTGCCTCGCGTGGGCCAGTAGGCCTGCTGCAGTGTTCCTTCTTTCTTATGTTCTTCTTATACCGTTTACACGTTTTGCTCTGATCTCTTGTCTCTTATTAAATATATTTCAATGAGTTGTTTTTTTGACGCGAAATGCAATTAGCATTTTTTAGTTTTTTTTGCACTCTCTACTTGTTCGTTTAGTTCACACTGGAGTGGAACAAAAGGTACAATACCGGGGCTGGAACAATGCACAAATAACTCAAACATAGAAGAGAGGAGCTTATGACGACGTTTCGGTCCGACTTGGACCATTAACTAGACGGAAAAATAAACACAAATGCAGTATAATGGGATCCTTTATTGACTACGTTTCGCCCACACAGTGAGCTTGATCAAGCCACACACACATCTACCTGAGTGAAGAACACAGGGGTATGTGTATGTGGAGCGTCAGGTGGACTCTTCACGATGTGGGTTTTATATACGGGTTACTATATACTTTCCTATAACGGGTTACTATATACATTCCTATAACGGGTTACTATATACTTTCCTATATAAGGGTTACTATATACTTTCCTATATAGGGGTTACTATATACTTTCCTATATAGGGGTTACTATATACTTTCCTATATAGGGGTTACTATATACTTTCCTATATAGGGGTTACTATATACTTTCCTATATAGTTACTATTACTTCTATAGGGGTTACTATATACTTTCTATATAGGGGTACTATTTCCATATAGGGGTAACTTTCCTATATAGGGGTTACTTGTGTATAGTTTTAAGAAATATATTGACTGAGTCAAATTCAATACTGGAACTGTTAAGTTAAATACAAAAATAAAAAACACGTATTAACGGTGTTTTTTTTTTTAATTTCACTTACAAATAGTGTTTTACGAATCGTTGTGGTGGGTGTAGATGTTGTGTGTGCGAGTGTACGTGCATGTAAACATCAGTGTTTATCAAGACAGGAACCAAAAGGTTAGGTTAGGTTTGTCAGCAAACATGACCAGTGTTTCCTGACGCGGGTTTTAGTCATATGATGACCCACAGCTGGAGCTTCTGGTCATCTGACCGAGGCCTTCCGCCGGCCAGAGGCATCACGCCACACCACACTGCCTGCCTCTTCACCTGCAATGAGCAAGTGTAAAGAAGGAAAAACTGTTATAGGCCTACTTGCTCTTACTGAGTAGGTCAAATTCCCACCAAGCCGCACCCACTCACGTATTCGTATCTGCCCAGCCTATATTTCACCGAAATCTTACCTCCAATGGCACAGGAGCTGCAAATCGATACCTGCAACCACATGTGAGTACACACATGCAGGTATTTAGGTGGACATACTGTGGGAGATATATACCTCTCAGAGCATGTACACGGGGAATTAGACATTACACACGGTATATACAATGAGAAATGCACACCTTTCTGAGACTCCAGTGATGCCTCTCAGTGAATATATACTGTGGCATACACACCTCTCACCGAATATACACTGAGATGCAGGCATCTCAGTGTATATACACCGAGATACACACCTCTTAGTGTATATACACTTAGATGCACGCCTCTCAGTGTATATACACTGAGATACACACCTCAGTGTATATACACAGGGATACATACCTCTCAGTGTGTATACACAGAGATACACACCTCTCAGTGTATATACACCGAGATATACACCTCTCAGTGTATATACACTGATATACACACCTCTCAGTGTATACAAACCGAGATACACACCTCTCAGTGTATATACACCGATATACACACCTCTCAGTGTATATACACCGAGATATACTCCTCTCAGTGTATATACACCATGATAGACACCTCTCAGTGTATATAAACCGAGATACACACCTCTCAGTGTATATACACTGATATACACACCTCTCAGTGTATATAAACCGAGACACACACCTCTCAGTGTATATACACCGAGATACACACCTCTCAGTGTATATACACTGATATACACACCTCTCAGTGTATATAAACCGAGACACACCTCTCAGTGTATATACACCGAGATACACACCTCTCAGTGTATATACACCGAGATATACACCTCTCAGTGTATATACACCATGATAGACACCTCTCAGTGTATATACACCGAGATACACACCTCTCAGTGTATATACACAGAGATACACAGATATATTTCTCTATATTGTGTTGAGGATTAGTGTCAAGGAGGTGTCAGTGTTGATGACCTTGACACCAAGACGAATGTCAAGGTATCACTGTTGATGACGCGGATGACAAGACCTTGACAGCAAAATAGCTGTCAAGGGTCAGCAGTTCCTATCTCCCACACTCCCTATATCATCTTACGGCAGATGTGGAAGAGTAGGGTGAGGGTGTATATGTGGGTGTATGAATGTGTGGGTGTCTGGCTGTTTGTGTAGGGGTGTGTGGGGGGGGTATTGGCTGGGGGAAAAGTGTAAGTATGGGTATGTATGTAGGTATATAACTGCTTGTGGCTGTGAAGGCAAGTATGGGTGTGTATGTGTGTGTGTGTGTGTGTGTGTGTGTGTGTGTGTGTGTGTGTGTGTGTGTTTATGTGGATACATCCCGAAGGTAAATGACTCATCACGTAATAGGCATATCTAGATTCTAGATCACCCATCCAGTCACTATCCAATCCAAACGCTACTTAATCTAAGATAAGAGCTAGACGGTGTTCTGAAAGATGCAGGAAGGAGGGAGATTCGAACACTTAAGAAAGTCCGCCTCATATGTGGGTCGTAGCTTTCACCTGGGTGAGACGGGGCACTGAGAGAGAAAGCGAATGAGAGAGTGAAGAAAACAGCAAGGGAGAGAGTGATATGGAGAGATGTCGAATATGGAAGAGAAAGCAGAAAGCGAGAGAGAGAGAGCGAGAGAGAGAGAGAGAGGGAGTAGGGGGGGTGATATCAGGGATGGAGAGAAAGGAAGGTAGGAGGAAAGAGAAAGCAATGAAGAAATAATAGAGCAACGGAGGGAGAACGAGAGACGATAGAGAGCAAGAAGGAGCAACTGAGAGATAGATAGATAGAGAGAGAGAGAGAGAGAGAGAGAGAGAGAGAGAGAGAGAGAGAGAGAGAGAGAGAGAGAGAGATAAAGAGAGAGCGAATGTCAAATAAAATACCAGTGATGGAGAGAGTAAAGAGACTCACAGCCCTGTGCTTATTTACTGCTGGATGAAGAAGGGCAGCAAGTGTAAATTTATCCCTATGCAAGTTAGTGTCCTGGAATCGAACCCTGGTCATTTCTGTTGCGAGTCGAACTCTGACCATCGAGCTACGGGTCACTCCGGTCAAGAGAGAGCCACTGGTGGAGGGTGTGAAGGGGGGCGAGGGGGGTGTTGACCATGTTGACCAGGCAATGGTGCTAAGGGGAATTCCTCCTCCTCCTCCTCATCCTCCTCCTCCTCCTCCTCCTCCTCCTCCTCCTCCTCCTCCTCCTCCTCCTCCTCTCCTCCTCCTCCTCCTCCTCCTCCTCCTCCTCCTCCTCATCCTCCTCCTTCTCCTCCTCCTCCTCCTTGGTCGGGGTAAGAGTGATTTTTGAGGATGGAAGTTGTGGTGATAGGGGAGGTTGTGAGGGAGGGTGATGGGGAGGTTGTGAGGGAGGGTGATGGGGAAGTTGTGAGGGAGGGTGATGGGGAGGTTGTGAGGGAGGGTGATGGGGAGGTTGTGAGGGAGGGTGATGGGGAGGTATATAGGGGAGGGTGATGGGGAGGTTGTGAGGGAGGGTGATGGGGAAGTTGTGAGGGAGGGTGATGGGGAGGTTGTGAGGGGAGGGTGATGGGGAGGTTGTGAGGGGGGGGTGATGGGGAGGTTGTGAGGGGAGGGTGATGGGGAGGTTGTGAGGGGAGGGTGATGGGGAGGTTGTGAGGGGAGGGTGATGGGGAGGTTGTGAGGGGAAGGTGATGGGGGAGGTTGTGAGGGGAGGGTGATGGGGAAGTTGTGAGGGGAGGGTGATGGGGAGGTTGTGAGGGGAGGGTGATGGGGAGGTTGTGAGGGGAGGGTGATGGGGAGGTTGTGAGGGAGGGTGATGGGGAGGTTGTGAGGGAGGGTGATGGGAAGGTTGTGAGGGAGGGTGATGGGGAGGTTGTGAGGGAGGGTGATGGGGAGGTTGTGAGGGGAGGGTGATGGGGAGGTTGTGAGGGAAGGTGATGGGGAGGTTGTGAGGGAGGGTGATGGGGAAGTTGTGAGGGAGGGTGATGGGGAGGTTGTGATGGGGGGAGGGGGGAGGTAGTGGTTACAATGCTGGTGGTAGTGGGTGTTGTGGAAATGGTGGTGGGGTGATTGTAGTAGTTGTGGTGGAGGTGTGGGAGTTGTAGTAGTTGTGGTGATGGTGGTTTTTCCCCACAACTTTCTCCTCCTCTCAGCAAATATAAACAAAACAAAAAAAACACTAATGAGGGTCTGGTGTCGTTTTCAGCAGACAGTACCAACATCACCACCAAAAGAAGTCATTAAAGACGACGTTCAAACCTCAACCCACGAAGCTTGACTCAACAGCATGACGCACCAGCTAACACACAAGCTTTAAGCAGGAAACTGAGAAATGTCAGATCTGCCAGGCTATGTGTCTACGTAGGCATGCTGAAAGCAAACAGCAACAGCTTAGTTGGTCAGGCAGTCAGTTAGGAGGCCCGGCCTCACGCCGGGCTGCGACGGTAAGTAAACCCAGGAACTCGGCCTCAGGTACATCACAGATATGCTGGATTATGAGAACTTGTAAAATTTGAGATGCCTCGTTAATGATGGTGATCTTCAAAGCTTTTATGCTCTCTTGTCGGAACAAGAAAATAAATTTCTGAAAAGGGAAGTGTAAAAATTTTTGCAATATCTACCTAATCTGACTACGGGCCGAGGGCAGCAATAGTCTGACTGAACAGGCAATCTCCAGGGAAGTCTGGCCCCAAGCAGGGCTGCGATAGCAGGGGAAAAATGGAAACTGGTTACCTGTAGGTTACCCGTAATTGCTTCCTGGGGTCCACGCCCCTGTCACCCGGTACCAGACCGGGTCTCCTGGTTGTTGGTCTGATAGATTAGACTTAATGGTGCCCGCAGTCCAACGTGCCTGGGTGATCATTAACTGACTTGAGAGACTTATCAAGTTCTCTCTTGAAGACAGCTAGGGATTTGCTGGTAATTTCCCTTATGCACAGTGGAGGACGCTACTGAGTTTTGTGTGTGTGCGCCCCTGATTTTCAAGAAAGTATCTAGGACCATCTGACAGTCCTCTTACTTTCGTATGGGGTGTTTTGGATTTGATGATTTGGAACCAATCCCTCCATAATCTTGCAGGTGTAGACTATATCTTTCTCGCCTACATTCTAAGGAGTACATGGTGAGGAACTTCAAGCACTCCCATTATTTAGGTGTTTGAGTTAGGGAACACGAGCTGTGAAGTTGCTCTGTACATTCTCCAGTTCTGCAATTTCGCCTGCCTTGTAGGTGGCCGTTAGTATACACCAACATTCCAGCCGAGAGAGGACGAGTAACCTGGAAGAGTATCATCATTGGCTTAACTTCTCTATTTTTTAAAGTTCTCTGTATCCAACCTATCATTTCCCTCGCAATTACGATAATTTTCTTGTTCCTGAAATTAAGATCCTCTGACATTATTACTCGCAAGTCTTTCACATTAGATTTTTCACATTTCGCCTTATTGAGTTATTTGAGTCTGGGAGGAGTCTTGACGAGGGAGGTGGAGGTTTGATGAGAGGTTGCAGGTTATGGTGGTGGTGGGTGGAGCGTGGAGATTTACCTATAACAGGAGCAAATATCTGTTTACCCTAGGGAGGATGGACTAACAAATTCTCAGTGTGTTTCACTTCCAGTAAGGTTCCTCAATACCGTGCAACTACGACAGCTGACTAACACATGCACACCTACATGACTTCTACTTGAACATGGGGCCGCAAGCGTTAGTTAGGTCGGAGGCTTTCCCATTCGTCTCGACCCACTAGGAAATCGAACCAAATTCTGATAATTGTTTGCTGAACGCTTTCTGCGAGAGGTTGTGGAAGGAGGTGGTGGGTATGAGGCCTCGGGTTGGCCAGGTTTTGGACACTGGTGGGCAGGGGTGGCCGGAGGTGGGCAGTAGGGTTGGTGTGAGGAGGTGTAGAAATCCCAGGTAGAGGTTGGGAAGAGTTTCTCCCGTCTGGGCAGCAGTGATTCAGTGATCGTTCACCGTTCGTGGCCGTGTGAGGTGAGTCCTCGCTCATGTCAACACTTACATCTCTATCCTGATTGTGATATTTGACGAATTTGCTGCCAGGTTATTTTTTTCCCGAGAAAGTAGGAAATTCAGCGGGCGCAGCCCAACACGCGCAGCACAAGCATCAAATTAGTTAGTGTGAGTACCCACCAGGGAGGTGAGAAAGCATGTCTGAACCTGCCAATAGACGTCCCGTTTTGAAATATACTTAAAATTTGTTATGGAACGTGTGTGTGTGTGCGTGTATGGTGATTTGCAGTGAGTATATTGGATTTGTTTTTAATCTGTCAAAAAAGCTAAAATGTGAATCAAGAAGTCTGATGTGTTAGCAGTGATGTGTATTTCCCATATTTATTTATTAAATCATTTATACCTAAATATATTAACGCTCAGATTAGAAAATAAGCTTCAATGTACGTCTAATATCTTCTAATTCTCATTTGCTAGAATTAGTTACCACCACCGTCTACACAAACAGTTTTACCACCCAAGAAATATTGACAGCGTGTGTGTGTATATTCCCATATAGCTGCCACTGTTTAACTTACGATCACTAAGTGAGTGTTGTATCCGTCAGATGTGTGGTGTTAGTGGTGGAGTGTTGGTGATCCTGCTGGTGCTGTGGCCGCTGGCTGCCACACAGACCGTCAAGGAGGAGACAGGAGTTGGAACTTTACCAACTCCTGAAGTTCCCCAGCCTTAGTAAGTTACATTTGTTTTTGTTTTTTGTTTTTTTCAGTCACAACCGAACTAATGGTGAGAGACTATGTTGTTGTGTGTGTGTGTGTGTGTGTGTGTGTGTGTGTGTGTGTGTGTGTGGTGCTTGTGTGAAGCCGTAAGTTTGACATGGTTATAGAGCTAACTTTCTCCTGGAATATGCGTACCACCATGACGGGTTTGGCGATAAGAGAGAGAGAGAGAGAGAGAGAGAGAGATAATAAATGAGCAACACACACACACCAGACGACCTTACGACTTACATAGAAATTATGAGCTGAGACGCCATAGACCAGCGTCCAGCTATCACTAGTTGTGTCTAGACCCCTGCGACCAGCACAACACGCGGGACTCCACGCAGTCCAGCCACACTGAAGCAATCAGACACTGGCCGAGCAAAATTATCACGCCTTGTTCAAAAATAGGATCAGAAATTTAATGGAAAAGCTTACTGATGCATCAGTAGGTCTGTTGTTAATGTAACCTTTACTAAGGCGGTTGCTTCTATTACTACTACTACCACTGGAAGTCCACGTACTGCTTTCAGGGCCCCAGTACTCATTCCTCCCTACATAAATCACTGGCCTGATCCACAGTACATAGGTCACTCTACGGCCCTGGGCAGAGTAACCACAGGTTTCAAGTAACCGCTACAAATGTCTTCGTGAGATTCTCTTCTTCTTACCATGATCAGAGGAGGAGAATCCTGACCCCAGAGGCAGGGTTCATGCACGGTGTATAGTAGACTCTTTTATTTGCAAAGTGCTTCTTTAATCGCTTCTTATAAGATGGTTAGCTGCATGCGCTTGCAACATCAGAGAACTGTGTGAAGAAAAGTCACGTTGCACATAGCGAAAATGTTGTTCTGCAACGTGTTTTATTAGTATTTTTATTGTTGCTGGTGTTAAATAACAAAAAAAGGCACAATACCGTGACTGGAACAATACACACACAACCCGCACATATAAAAAAGAGAGGAGCTTACGACGACGTTTCGGTCCGACTTGGACCGTAAGCTCCTCTCTTTTTTATATGTGCGGGTTGTGTGTGTGTTGCTGGTGTTGTTGGCATAGCGTTTTCATATCCGAAGTGCTGTGTTTTCCAGTGGTCTGTGATTCTGTGACTCGGTGGGCCCAAAAGCTCATGCACGCTTTTGTATTGCCTCGGAGTTTCTCAACATTACTTTGTCACAAAATTGCCTTACACTTAGGATTTCCGTTCTCGTTTGAGTGTGTCGAATTTGCTTTATATCTGAACGAGAGAGAGAGAGAGAGAGAGAGAGAGAGAGAGAGAGAGAGAGAGAGAGAGAGAGAGAGAGAGAGAGAGAGAGAGACTAACACTGCTACTTTCCCCTACAGTTGTTCAGGAGGCTTCAGCGTGCGAAGAGCTGTGGTACCCACACAAGATGAAGCAGTCCCCCGTATCCTCCGCTTTCAGGTATGTTGATGACCCGTTTTTTGTGGTGAGATGCCGTGAGCCGCAGACACCCAGATCTGGCTATCTCCGGTGTGCACAGCATCCGTGGCCAAAGTCCAATCAAAGTCAATTCGTATTCCCAAGCATTAAAGGGCGTTGATTCACCTCTGGGATCATACCTCTTTAAGTTCTAAGGAAATTCCCCTGTCATGCCAAGTATTTGGAACTCTTTCGAACTACGTTCTTAGACATTATAACATGTAACAGTAGAGTAATTTCTTTATATATTAAAGCAAATTTTATTGCGCTAGAGAACAACTGAATAAACTTGCTGTATAAATTACGAATTACGTAGTATATCTTTCGTTTCATATTAAAATATAAGTTCATGAAGTTCATGAAGTGTTTTTTTATAGTGTTTTTTAAGCTATTGGAAGACTAATAATTTTCTCTTTATCCTTCATATCATTCAAAATTTTGAATCCATTAATTTGCATGGCGTTTTTTAACGCGATAGGCTACAACCGCAATGTATGACAGCCACTCGCAATGTATGACAGCCACTCGCAATGTATGACAGCCACTCGCAATGTATGACAGCCACTCGCAATGTATGAGAGCCACTCGCAATGTATGACAGCCACTCGCAATGTATGACAGCCACTCGCAATGTATGACAGCCACTCGCAATGTATGACAGCCACTCGCAATGTATGACAGCCACTCGCAATGTATGACAGCCACTCGCAATGTATGACAGCCACTCGCAATGTATGACAGCCACTCGCAATGTATGACAGCCACTGTGTGCGGTTACTACTTGCCTATTCTGTACGATATTTACATTGTGGGGGAGGGGAAAAAAAAGCTCGCTATGTTTCCCTGTCATAATCCATCACACAGGATGAGATCGATGTACACAGTAATGAAATGTGTCAGGGAGAATTTAGTAGGTTAATGAAGATGTCGTCTAGCATTGTACTCTTAGAGTACGGTAGTTACAACAGAACAAAAATGTTGTTTATGAGTGTTTTTTAAAGAAATAATGTTGATTTGACTGAAGCAATGGTGTCTACTTGACTGAAGCAATAATATTCGTGGCAATACTCTCGATCGTTTGTAATATTTCTGAAAGTTTGTGGAAGAATTTTACCCACTCAGTATTCACACCGCCTCACATAACTTTGCAAGATCCGACAACTCTAATTTGAACTGTGAACTAAACTTTTAGCAAGTGATGTGTTCAAAACACTGATGATGGTCATTGCTGCAGACGTAAGGTGTTTTGTGGCGGTGGATTTAAAAAAAAAAAAAGATAGCCTCTTCAATAACAGTGAAGGGAATTTTTGTTTCTATATACTTAAATCAACAAACTACACGCCTAGAATGGCGTCTAATTTGTAGATGGCTCTCTGTGGAATACTGTAGCGTCTGAATGTTGTGTCTGCTAGTGCAGATGTTGCGTGTACATATGACTGTATATATATATATATATATATATATATATATATATATATATATATATATATATATATATATATATATATATATTCTCCTGTGTATGTGAGGCAATTTCCTAACAAAAGTAGTTGCAGATCCGCAGGAACAAATTTCTTTACATAGTTACAGTTACTGACCCCGTAGTAGAATGCCTGGCGACATTTCTTCTGCCTGACTGAAGTTCCCCATTTCAAGTTGACAGAGTTCATTACTCTCATAAATAACAGGGTAGCAGCACAATTTGGATGTATCCAGTCTCACTAAAAAGAAAAATAAGCTTTGCTTTCTCTACACAGGAAGTTTTGACCAATTTGGGAGGCTGGTCAGTCAAAGACAACATCTTCGTGGCGCCTTGCACCGGGGCCTACTTCTTCACCTTCCACGCTATCTCAGATGACGGCAAGGACTTCACGTGAGTATTGATATTTGATACTAGGGTTCCAAAAATTTATACCAGGGTATCAAAAAAAAATTATACCAGTTTATCCAAACCATCATAGATATATACGTGCACCACCACGTGCATATGGACATATGTGAATGTCTAATCAATAATAATAGTACAAATCCACCTGGACATGATGGTACAGTTGGTCCAGAAAGGACATCTTTGTTTACAACTTACTGAGAGCTCACCAAGCCTGTCCTCACAACACACCTGTTAACTCACTACTATGTTCTTTTGTAGTAACATCCAGTTATCAGTGCTCTATGACCCCTATGGGTCTAGTGTTTTCCCTTGAATATAATAATAAATTTAATAATAACAATCTTGACAGGGTGGCACTGATGAAGGAGGGTGAGTACCAGGTCACTGCTTACGGTACTAAGCAGGGGTACCAGCAGGGCTCCAACTCAGCCTTGCTGTTTCTCAACACTGGAACCAGAGTGTACCTGGAGGTGCAGCAGGGTACCATCTACGAGCACCCTTTCAACGAGGTCTACACCACCTTCAGTGCCTTCCTCGTCGAGCAGTTCTAGAGAGGATGGTGGGCAGAGAGAGCTAGGCTCAGGGCAGCCAAAGATTCCACTTATGATGCGCATGGATATAGGAGTGAGGGAACTAAATAGCTGACAACAGACAGCCTTTCTGTGGTGCAGCTATAATTCCTGTCTGAAGAGGTGAGAAAAGAGAAGTAACAGAAGGGAACGAGGAAAGAGGAAAGTAGAAGAATAGAAACAAGGAAAGTATGGAGGTAAGAAGAGAGTAGGAGGAAGGGAAGGAGGAATAAGGAAGAATCTGGAATGCACAACATTCAGCCCTCAGCCCTCCTCATCAAGTTCTATTTATAAGTTATTTATTTATTTATTTATAAAACCACCAGTTTAACTTAGTAGTCAATAAAGTCGGCTTCCTAACTATTGTTGGCGGAGACAAACTATTCAAACAAAATGTACAAATTACCAAAATACTGTTGTTGATTTTTATAATGTACGGTCGGTGACTTTTTGCAATAAAAGGAGTATATGAAGTTTTATTTTAAACCTGTTCGTTTTTGTGTTGATGTGACCAGACAAAACAATCAGCCCCCCCCAAAAAAAAAAAAAAAATACAGTCTGTGTCAACATCAGTGACGAAGGTGAATTGAGATTCGAAGCCTATCGGCTAGAATTCTTGGGCCCTCCAAGGGCGGTTTTTTTTATGCTGGTGAGGGGCTCTTGATCTAGGGAATTGAATCTGTGTTCCAGTTCCCTGAGTTAAGCCTGAATACCTTCCATCATCCCCCCCATCCCCACAGGAGCTGTATAATCCACACTGGTTTAGGGCTCTCCCATAATAATGATAAATAGAATTCTTGGGACTGAATTTCAAGTTTTCTTTTTCTTTACTCATTTGAGAGACAGCAAACACAGTGTCTGAAACAGTAGACAAACAACCCGCAAGTAATGAAAGTTATGACGACGTTTCGGTCGCTAGTCAATGGTCCAAGACCGAACCGTCGTCGTGAGTTTCAGTCTCCTATGAGCGGGTTATTTGTGCATTGTTTCAGAGACGGTGTTGTGCCTCCTGATTCTTCTGTAAATACGAGGCTGTCCTGTGATATCTTACGACACTTATATAATGGCGATTTCATTTATTTTTGAATTGAGTGGTAAGCCTATCAGCCCATCTCATGATGGTAAACTTTATTATGTAGATGAAGAAGCAGTAAGCTGACAGGACGCTCCGGTCACATGACCAAAAAGCTTAACTGATTGCGTCATGTGACTTCAATTTTTTGCAAATATATGTATGAGTGCTGCAAGGCCTAATTTATTGGTAAAATTAAGCGCTGTATGACCCGTATGGGTATAGTTCTTAAAGTGACTAAATTTATTTGTTGCTTAAACTAAGAGGCTTTTATAGGAATTTAGGAAAATAAGCAGCACCGGATTCTTTTTTTTTTTTTTGTTCTGACATTTATTGTCATGGTTCTAGCATTTATTGTGATTCTGGCATTTATTGTGTGATTCTGTTATTTATCGTTGTTCTAGTATGTTTTTGTGTCGCTTGCATTTATTTTCATTGTTTTGGATAATGTTCTTGCTCTATCATATATTATTATAGTACTGGAATGTTTATTGTGATTGCAGTATTTATTGTTGTTGTTCTGGCACATATTGTTGGGGTTCTGGCATTTATAGTTTCTGTACAAACATTCACTGTCGTGGTAATGGCGTCTGGATAATGTAATGGAAAGAAAAACAAACATTAAATTAAGAGATCAATGTTCTTTTGAGGACATTCTAGCTACAACAGCAAGCCTTGAAGGGGACTTCGCAAATATGGTATCTTAGACTGTACTCACACTGTCAGGAACAGACATTGCAGTCTTGGAGTCTCCTAGCCCCTGAAGGAGGTTCCTTGGTCCAAGAGACTGGACCTGATCTCCCTGTTCCTGGCGTTGGACTTGATTGCCTCGCATTTCCCCCAGGCGATATATGACCTCTGTGGGTTTAGAACACCCAAATGAACGTAAATAATCTTAGTTGTGCTCATTCTGTAAAAAAAAAAAAAGCACTGCAGTCTATTAGTTTATTCGTCTTTTTCTGTATCTATTTTTGTAATATCAAAGTTTATTTTTTTCAGACAAAATATATTTATTCTATAAAAAGGTAATGAAAGCAAAGCATTTTCTTTCCCTCTGCATCTTTTTGACTGATATGTCTGCCTTACAAGCAGTTCTTTTAGTTTGCCTTTAGGCTACAATACCATTAAATGCAGCAAATTTATCTGAGAGCTGTGAAATCACTGCAGCACAAGGCATTGTCGAAGTGCTTCACTTTCTGCAATCGTGAAACAGAAGCACTTCATCTAAGCGAAGTCTTGTAAAGTGTCTTGTTGCACTTAACACAGTTCAACACACCCTTTGGCAAAGGGTGTTTTGAACTGTCGTATCTATGTCGTGTGTTGAGCTGTCGTATCAATGTCGTGTGTTGAGCTGTCGTATCAATGTCGTGTGTTGAGCTGTCGTATCAATGTCGTGTGTTGAGCTGTCGTATCAATGTCGTGTGTTGAGCTGTCGTATCAACAAGTGACTTAATCCTCTGTGTTTTGGACTTATACTGAACTCTCCTTCTGCCCGGCGATGAGTGGCACACATGCGTCGGGCTCACCAGGTTGATCCTCACATGTCGTTAGATACTCCCCAACTGCTGTTGCAGAGGTTATGAAGGGAGCATGGTCTTGCTCTCTGGCTGATAAAGTTGTTGTGAAGGGAGAGTCTTCTAGCCTTTTAGACGCTGACTTGGACCTCAACATAGTATGAGCACGTTCCTTCGGTACAGAATTGGACCTCAACATAGTATGAGCACGTTCTTTCGGTACTGACTTGGACCTCAACATAGTATGAGCACGTTCTTTTGGAGTTAAGTTGAACTTCAGTTTTTTCTTTTTCGTTGCAGAAGCTAGCCACAACTGAGCGTGTTGCGGCTCTTTCGTGGTTGAAAAAATCAATGAAAAGTGTTCTTGCCCTTTTGCTGCTGAGGAGGGCATCAGTGATGGACGTCCTTGACTTTCAGCTACTGCAGTAGACCTTAAAGGTTTGGATTCTTGCTGTAGCTCCTGCGAGTGACTGTTATAACCATCCAGGACCTTTATAGTGTTGTTCCCTGGTTTCTTATAAAGTGAGAAGCGGTCGTTGTCGTTGCTGCTGCTGCTAGAGAGTAGCTGTTGGAGAGGTGGTGCAGCACGTTGAAGAGGTACAGTAGCGTGTTGGAGAGGTATAGCAGCGTGTTGGAGAAGTACAGAAGCGTGTTGGAGAGGTGGTGAGACATGCTGGAGACACGCAGCTGTGTGGGGAAGGGATGCAGAGGTGGGATGCCTTGAGTTCCAGTTGTTCAGCTTCAGTGAAGTTCCAGAGATGCCTCCGTGCAACAGGACATCACCATCACCACCAGCGTCAGTACCAGAGCTGGCTGGCTGTGGAGCAAACAAGAAAAAGAGATGTGTGATTAGCACTGATACGGCATCTAGCATGATGGTACAGCAATTCCCAACCTTCTTTCAATCACTAACCAATAACCTTCCTCGCCATCACCCTGAGCGCCACAGTACCTCTAAAGATCTCACTTACGAAAAGAAAATTCAGGTGACGCTTTTGGTTCATCCTCGACAATTGATAATGGTTTGATGATTTGGATTTGGATACACTCGAAAGGTGGTCATAATTTTCTCTTCGTATGCGTTATTTTAATCGTTCCTGGCACGTTATTCTGACTTGTATTCTTCAAGATACTTGGTACTGAATTAAGCTTAAGTGTATATTATTACTTGTTACGTGGGTCACATAGCAAGAAACATATTAACAAAAAAATATTTTTGCAGTCTGGTGTTGCACGACCCATTCATTTTTAGCAGTTTCCCAAAATAAAAATAATAATAATAATAATAATAATAAAGTAGGAGTGGACATGGTGGATGGGTCTATGAAAGACTAGGTAAACCATAGAACAAGTGAGAGAAAAAAATAGATAATGTATTGAGGCATCTGGGGAAACAAAACAAAATTATCTATGAAGGCAAAAAGGAAAATATACTATAGTTGTACCAACATCTTTATGTGGTGTGAGTCATGGTCTTTAAACATTGCACTGAGGAGGAGGCTAGAGGCATAGATGCCATGATGTTTGAGAGCAATGTGTGGGGGTGAATATTATGCAGAGAATTAAGTAAGTTTATTCAGATATAGGTACACATAAATATAGGTACATAAATTATACATAGCATATGTGTATATTACCTAGGATAGCCCCCAAAAAGGTCAGAGAAAGTGACTTATTTCCAGTGGGGGTACAGAAATAGGACCGTGTGGGGGTTACAAAAGGAATAATTTAGAGGGTGGATGAGGGGGATGTTGAGGTAGATTGAACATTTAGAAGTGAAGAAGGAAAATAAGATGAACAAGAGGGGAAACATCGTCTAGCTTCGGCTAGGCGATCAATTGTTTATACGTAGATAAACTATATCAAGCCTGCCTTCCTCCTTCCCTCCTGCCTGCCTTCCTCCTTCCCTCCTGCCAGCCTTCCTCCTTCCCTCCTGCCTGCCTTCCTCCTTCCCTCCTGCCCCTCCTTGCCTACATGCCATCCTCACTCTTCCCTCCACGTCCGCCTCTTCTGTTGCCTGTGCTCCTTCTTTTCCCCCACCCTTCTTTCTGCCTCCTTCCTTCCTTGCTGCCTTTCCCCTTCTACCTCCCTCCTTACCGCCTGCTGGCCACCTTTCCTCCTACCTTCCTTCCTTCCTTCCTTCTGCTGCTTGCACCATTTCAGGAATGCACGGGGGAAGCCTCCACTACCACATATCACCTCAACAGCTTCTGTATTCCCAGGCAGCGGGTCTAATTTGGGATTCATCCGTGAAATAGGAGGTCGCCAAGTCTAGATAGGTGTCCCTCTGCTCTGTAAACGGTAAGGCGATGCCCTCCATAATGGCGTCTGCCTTGCCAACACCCACGTCTCAACCCGTGAAAATCACTTCGACTACTGAAACATTCAATCATTAAAAATCTGCCCCACATCATTTCCAATTAATAATACTGCGTGTTTGACTAATGAAAAGAGACTACAGTGAAGTTTTAGCACCGAAGAATGGAGGGTTGTTGGGTAAATAGAGCGAAGCTGAAGTCGAGGTTGGGGTTAATGAGAGGTGAGGCACTGGGAGGCGGTAAAGCAGTGTAGGTGCGCGGGTCTTGCATTTGTGACCAACGATTTGGAAAATGGGTAGGGAAGAGTTATGGATTTTTGGACCCATCAAGAAATTGCTGCTTCGTGTATTTTGCTGAGGTCTGAGATATTAACTGGCAGAGGGAGTGACTTACTGAGTAAGATCTCTCTCTCTCTTTCTCTCTAATAACACTTTTTTTTCTCTCTCTAATAACTCACTTTCTGTCTCTCTCTCTCTCTCTCTCTCTCTCTCTCTCTCTCTCTCTCTCTCTCTCTCTCTCTCTCTCTCTCTCTCTCTCTCTTTCTCTGATGCTGTTTTATTAATCTTGTGTGTCCACAAATTCATTTTTTTTTTTGCATTTCATTTTTTACATTAAAATAATAATAATAGATATGAAGACAGTTTTGTACAACGACTGAACCAGCAGAGTTTTAATCTGCCTCAAACTGTGGACCTCCACTCACCAGTAACATCCGCCCACTGGCCAACATACCCGTCGGGACTTTACCAATGCCTCCGCTGGAAAAGTCCCGCTTTTAGACGTCTAAAAGAGTAAATGCGTGAGTGAGAGGGAGAGGGAAGGATCATGCGGGTCAGGTGATAGGACCATCACGCCCAATACATGTCAGGGAACTTAGTCTTACGGTAATTATCTGCCTTAATGCAAACAATTTTCGTAATCGGGGGGGGGGAGGAATTTCTGAGCACAGCGCTAACAGTGAGTTCTATATGTGTGCCATACTATGCACGCAATTTTTTTTGTAGCTATGTAATATGCGTTATTTACATTTGTAATATACGTTATTTACATTTCAGTTTCGATTTTGATTTTGTATACGTGAATCGTGTCTAATTAACATGGACATTTATGTGTAACATCATTTATACCTAGCTTTATTCACATATATATATATATATATATATATATATATATATATATATATATATATATATATATATATATATATATATATATATATATATATATATGTGTGTGTGTGTGTGTGTGTGTGTGTGTGTGTGTGTGTGTCGTGCCTATTTTGGCTTAAATAGCAACGCTCTTCTTGCCGAATAAGGCAAGCGAAAATTTGTGTATGCAATAATTTCGCAAAAAAATCATTCTGAACCTAAAGAAAAAAAAATATTTCATTGTGTTTCCTTATTATTAAATTATTGTAAACTTATCTAAAATATATTTAATTGGGTTAGGCTAAATTTAATTGCGCTTGTTATAATAAGGTTAGGTAAGTTTTCTAAGGTTCTTTTGGCACAAAATTATTTATTTTTACAATAACATAAATATATCTTTAAAACGTATAAGAGAAAATTTTAGAAAGGACTTAATTTTTAACGAATTCTCGCTAATTGACCAGTTTTACCTATTCGGCACAAATTTATATATATATATATATATATATATATATATATATATATATATATATATATATATATATATATATATATATATATATATATACACCACACGCTCTACATGTGCATATATTCTCATAAACACTGTGGGGGGATAAAATATTGAGAGCATAAAACTCAATGAGTGGACATATTGGACCTGTTTTGTCGACATTTTTTTTGAGCAGTTCTCCCTGTGAGCCCACACCACCAGCACTACGAAACCAACAGCTGAAAATAGTAGAGAGAGAGAGAGAGACAGAGAGAGAGAGAGAGAGAGAGAGAGAGAGAGAAGAGACAGAGAGACAGAGAGACAGACAGACAGACAGACAGACAGACAGAGACAGAGAGAGAGAGAGAGAAGGCATACTTTTCAGTTGGGACGACATTTCGACCCGTGTAGAGCTTTATCAAGTCAAGCTTAAAGCTCTGGCGAGTGAAACGTTGTCTCGGTAAATGCTTGTCATTATTTGCTAGGTAATTACATCAATGAATATTACTAGTAATTCAGTTGTTCCCGAGAAAGTATAATTGTATATGTCACTGTTGGTAAGTAGTTGTGTTAAGTTTGAAGCCTATCGACTGTCTGAGAAATATTAAATCTACATATTATTGGTATACCACCAAAGATACTTTCATCCCTAAAACAGAGATTAAAACAAACTTTGGTACAAATACACGACTCATTATATACACCCATAGTGTATATTGTATGAAATATGATTTATATAATGTGTAATTTAACGCCAAAAATACGTAATATACCCAAAAAAAATATTGTGGATACCATAACTCTACATATATTTTTATATTATTCTCATTGATTCTACAATTCTTTTATGAGAAGAGACCATCGTGAGAGATGGTCATTCCCGATTTACAGAAACACTCCAGTTGTGCTGAAGGTGACCTGCGAGGCTGCCGTAGCTGGTGACCCCATAGTGGAGTGCTTCACGATATCCCCATCGCCCTACTGAAGTCTAATAACTCAGCCTGACAGTTTTCATTACGAGTGTGATGGACTATGACAGGGAACCATAACTTCTTCCCTGTTCACACCAATTAACTCTCATATATAAGATGGTGGCCGTTAAAAAAAATGTGTTCTCTCTCTCTCTCTCTCTCTCTCTCTCTCTCTCTCTCTCTCTCTCTCTCTCTCTCTGTCTCTCTCTCTCAGTCTCTCTTGCCTGGTAGTTTTGGAGAGCCTGGTAGGTGTGTAAAAGAGTAGCTGCCGTGGTAATGGTCCTTACTCGTCTCTCGCCCATACTCTGAGTCTCTGTAACAGTTGAGTAAATTTAGATGGCTTGTCTGTCTAGTGCTCAGTGGACGGAGAATCGAGCCTCCACCACAAGGGTTAAGTAATTCACAACAACAATAATAATAATAACTGGGTGGTAGGTTGGTAGAGAACCACCACCCTGGGAGGTGCTATCATCTGGGTGGTAGGTTGGTAGAGAACCACCACCCTGGGAGGTGCTATCATCCTGTCATATGAATGTGAAAGGGAAACCTGTCAAGTTTTCTTGTTTACACTCTTGACAGGATTGCTGGTCTTTTCTGTCTCATAATTAGTTGAGCTTAAGGTCTACAGACTACAGAAGGGGCCGTTAAGGATGCATACAACCTCCTGTTTCCTGACAAACCGAATATACACCTGACATGTAACCTGTTCACAGCTAGTCAAGAATAATTTAATTCCTAAAACGGGAATTAATGCAACATCTCAGGTTTATATACAGTGAGAGACATTCACCTCTCGGTATATACATCCTTGTATATACTACTTTTGGAATATTCTGAAGAGAAGTTGGAGATGGTTGGTGGAGAGAAATGGAATGGTGTAAATAAATGGAAATGAAAGTGAACATAGACGAGAGTTAGGTGAAGAAAGTAGAACATTTAGGTAATGAACTCCTCCTGGTCATCTGACCGAGGCCTTCCGCTGGCTTACCCCTCCACCCCCTTTAAAAATTAAAAAAAATAGGCCTATATTAGACTTATATTCATAAGCAAGACGCTTCCTCAGTAAAATATCGTAACACTGAACATGTATCATATTCCAGTAACACTCCCATGTTATCCCTTCAAGGGATACTGATGGCCGCGTCACCCAAGGTCTTGCTGAACCACAATGCTCTTCTAGGGATCAAACTTGGTAACTTCCTCGTAAATATAACACTGGTTGTGACTTGTGCTGCCATTTTAATTATTGTTGTTCAACTTGTTCTTCAGTGCAGAAAGTGAGGGCAAGGAACCCCTCGTGAGAGAGTGGGAGGGAGAGAGAGAGAGAGAGCGAGAGAGAGAGCTAGAGAGAGAAAGAGAGAGAGCTGATGTAGGTAAGAGCTTTAAGCTTGTAAATAAATTTAGGAACCTTCAGCTAACCTTGTAAAACCCTGTGTAAAAGAGAGAGAGAGAGATATATACAGAGTGAGAGAGAGAGAGAGACAGAGTGAGAGAGAGAGAGAGAGAGAGAGAAGAGAGAGAGAGAGAAAGAGAGAGAGAGAGAAGGCAATATGACCACGATTGTGTGAAATCTATTCATTGCAGAGGGGAGGAATGTTAATGGAGGAGAAGGCTGGCAGAGAGAAGAGCAATGAGAGGGGAATTAAAGTGAGGAGGAGGAGGAGGAGGAGGAGGGTAAAGAGGAGGTAAAACCAGAGGGAGAAGCAAAAAGAAAGACAACAGGGAAGATAAGGGAGAATAAAGAGGAAAGGGAGATAGAGGGAGGGGAAAGGAATGTAAAAAAAAGAAGAGTGGTAAAGAGAGGAGAGGGGAAGTAAACTGAGGAGGAGAGAAAGGTAAAGGGAGAGGAGAGAGGGGAAATAATGGGAGGGGATGAAAGGGTATGGTAAGTGAGGGGAGTCCAGCATCGTAAATTACTTTCATGGAATTTGTTAAAAGAAAAAAGGTATTGTTTTACCCTTAACCAGTGTTCAATTTGTCTGAGGGGAAACGTCCCTGGATCTGAGGGGAATATACTTCATAGAGGGAATATCCCTCAATCAGAAGGGAATATCCCTCTATCAGAAGGGAATATCCCTCAATCAGAGGTGAATATCCCTCTATCAGAGGGGAATATCCCGTAGATCGATTGCTAGACTAATCTCACACACTGAGGTCCTGGGGACGATCCCAGGTACGGCTGGAAACATTAAGACGTGTTTCCATAAGATACCTGCTGCCCCTGTTCACCCATCAGTAAAATAAGTACGTGGGTGTTAGTCGACTGGTGTGGGTCGCATCCTGGGGACAAAATTAACTTAATTTGCCAGAAATGCTCTGCATCACAAGGGGCTTTCTATATAGTAGTATGTCATTGATGTCAGCTATGGTCTGTATACCTTGTACATGTACTTATAGAAATAAAGATATTATTATTATTATTTTTATTTTTATTGATGTCAGCTAGGCATGTATACCTTGTACATGCGCTTGTAGAAATAAAGATTATTTTTATTATATATATCAGAGAGGGGAATATCTCTCAACATTAAGAAGATATCCCATCAATGATTTAGAGAATAACGTGGTTTATAGAAAATAGTTTATAGAAATGATATATATATATATATATATATACATATATTGCGTCATTTGTTTATTGTGGTTGATGACGTCACACACGTCATCTGTGATGACGTCACACACCGCACCTGTGACGACGTCACACAACTCACCTGACTGAGGGATGACGTCAGGATTCTCGTCTTGACGCAGGTTAGAATCCTTGAGGGAGGTCTTGGGGTTGGTCTTGGCGAGGCCGCCCGCAGGCGCCCTCACGCCCGCGCGCCCACGCACCCTGACGGCGACGCAGACGATCACCACCACCAACAGCGCTCCGGCGGCCACGCCCACTAGCACCGCCACCGTCGTGGTGTGGGCGTGCTGACCCACCGTGGGCGGTGCTGGTCGCGGCGATGGTTTGACTGCAGCTTCAGGAGACAGTGATGTGAGAGTGAGAGAGAGTGAGAGAGAGAGAAAGTGAGATAGAGACAACAACTTATAAACTAAGTCAAATCTCCAGCACTCTGCACAAGAGACGAATAGCCTTTATATTAGCATCTCAGAACATCGTAAACCTCTCTCTCTCTGTCTCTCTCTCTCTCTCTCTCTCTATATATATATATATATATATATATATATATATATATATATATATATATATATATATATATATATATATATATATATATATATATATATATATATATATATGGTTTTCTAGATTAAGAACCTATCTACTACACGAGAGAATACACCAGTCAAGAATTCTTCAATCCCTTAAATAGGGATTAAAGTGAACTTTAAGGGATTGAATACTATGATATACACACTTCAAAGAGTGGTATACTTGTTAGGATATATACATAGTGAGTCAGTATTATGTATGCAAACACATGTAAATAATCTACATACGTAGATATGGATTATCTATGAAAAGATGTATATAGTATCTATGCAAACAGGAATAAAAAGAGAGACAAAGATGTATATGAGGATAAAAGTGGCAGGGCAAAATGACAATGATAAAGACAGTAAAAACAGAAACAGGAGAGAAGGTAGAGAATAGGAAGCAACAAAGAAACAGACGAGGACGGAGAAGGAGTCTAACTTACCCACGTAGTGAGAAGGACTAACCTAAACAGACGCAAGAAGTGACGTGTGTCACACACACTTACCTGTGCGTCTCTCAGGCAGGTGTGTGAGAGTCAGAGCTGAGAGTGCCACCTCCTCCCCTCGACCCTTGGCATTGAAGGAGTACACTACCCCCTGCAGTGCCATCCCGGCCTCAAGGCCCTCCACGGAGAACCTAGGAACCTGTGCCACGAAGGAAAGTGAAAGCTTAGTCATCCCTCGGAAGGCACAGTGCCACACACCAATAACAGCGGTGCAGAGCAGAGCGTTACTGAGACGACGTCTTGGCTCAATGAGAGCGAAACATTATCTAAATAAAGGCTTGACCTCTGATTGTTTAGACAATCACACGTTTCTCTCGCATATTTCATTGTGTGCGTTTATTATTATTATTATTATTATTATTATTATTATTATTTCTCGGTATATACACAGTAAGAGCTTTCTAGTAATTCCATTCTAGGGGTTAAAATGTTCTCCAACACAATGTTCTCCAACACAATGTTCTCCAACACAACGTTCTCCAGCATAATGTTCTTCAACACAATGTTCTCCAACACAGTGTTCTCCAACACAGTGTTCTCCAACACAATGTTCTCCAACACAGTGTCCTGCAACAGTCTTCTTCAGCACAGGGTCTTCCAACACAGTGTTCTCCAATACAGTGTTCACCAACACAGTGTTCTCCAACACAGTGTTCTCCAACACAGTGTTCTCCAACACAGTGTTCTCCAACACAGTGTTCTCCAACACAGTGTTCTCCAACACAGGCTTTAATTCCATGATAATAACATAGCCACTTCAATTAACTTCACTTCCCGAATGAGCATCCAGACTATATATAATTACGAATATTTTATGTGAATCCGTAAACCCGTCTGGGTCATTTAGCGAATTGTGGAGGGTTCGATCCTCCGTTCCCCCAACTGCAATATGCACTCTCAACAGCTGATTCTTGCACAACGTTCGGATATGAACGTTGCCAGTCTTTTCTCACGTTCCTCGCTGCCAGCCGTATAGTGTTTATTTTTCATCTATGGGGTTATTTAACTTATTCTAACTTGATCCAACTTAACAAACTAACTTAAGTTAACTTAAAATGTAAATATGACTGATTCTGAAATAATTACTGGAAACGTAAATAAATGTACGTTGAGTACAAGGTTAAGAAACGTACTTGACGTACAACGTCAAGAAACGTACTAGTGTAGTGGTGACACCACTACACTAGTAAAGGTAGTGACACCACTACACTAACTTCTACACAGACAAGAATATAAATATAAGCTCACTGAAGTAGGTCTACTGGCCCATGCTAGGTCTACTGGCCCATGCTAGGTCTTATGGCCCATGCTAGGTCTTATGGCCCATGCTAGGTCTACTGGCCCATGCTAGGTCTTATGGCCCATGCTGGACATAGTTCATGATACCCTTGACTAGACTCACCGTGCTGGTGGAGTTGGCCAAAAGGCGACCAAGACTCGACTCGTACAGCTCCAAGATGAAGGTCTGGGGAAGACCACCGTCGAAGCCTGCCATACAGACAACGTTCACTGCAGCCATGGAGACGTGCACGGTGCAGTTGTGCACGGGGTCAGGGCGATCTGATAGAGGTGGTATACATACAGATGCTGGTTAGCTGTATATTATAATTTATACAGGTGGCATTAGGAAACATTCTCTTCAAGACATGTGATTTGGTAACGGCGAAGAGCTTTCTCATCCCCTTCGTTAGGTCAGATCTAATTATCCAGGAACTGTATAGCCCTTACGTATTTTAGCAGTTCCCCATCTCGTCCTTATAAGTCTTCTGATTTATTATTTTTGCTATTCCTTGATAATGCAAGAAATAACGAAAGCACGAAGCAATGTTTATATTTTAATAGACTAGGCAAGAATTTTAATGTTCTAGTATATGTAATTATCATAAAACAAAGGAACATACTTTTTTTCCATGAGACTTAATATCTTACGCTCGTTTGCAAGCTCTCACCTGCAGGAGGAAGCTCTCACTTGCAGGAGGAAGCTCTCACCTGCAGGAGGAAGCTCTCACCTGCAGGAGGAAGCTCTCACCTGCAGGAAAGACGTGGAAGACACAAGGGCGGCGCTGCACACCCACTGAGTTGAGTCCCCAGCAGAGAAGCGTTCCATAGTCGAGGTCAGTGTTGGGGGCGTAGGTGACCGTGGAGCGCCACCCTCCTGCCACGATGTGCTCCTGTTGATTGGGAAATCTAGGTTACTAGCGCCTTGTTAAGGGGGAAGTCTCGGTTACTAGCGCCTTGTTGAGGGAAGTCTCGGTTACTAGCGCCTTGTTAAGGGGTAAGTCTCGGTTACTAGTGCTTTGTTGAGGGAAGTCTCGGTTACTAGCGCCTTGTTAAGGGGTAAGTCTCGGTTACTAGTGCTTTGTTGAGGGAAGTCTCGGTTACTAGCGCCTTGTTAAGGGGTAAGTCTCAGTTACTAGCGCTTTGTTTAGGGGAAGTCTCGGTTACTAGCGCTTTGTTGAGGGAAAGTCTCGGTTACTAGCGCCTTGTTGAGGGAAAGTCTCGGTTACTAGCGCCTTGTTGAGGGAAAGTCTCGGTTACTAGCGCTTTGTTGAGGGGAATGTTTTGTAAATGAATTGAGTCAAGAAAACATATCTTAGCTTCTAAAATAAATGCATTATCTCTAAGCCTTACCCCTGGAGCGAGAGAGAGAGAGAGAGAGAGAGAGAGAGAGAGAGAGAGAGAGAGAGAGAAAGAGTCAACATTCAATCTTCCATCATATACCTGCAATATAAGCTGGGAAAAAAAGAAGACTAATAAAAACATTGTAAACTCTTGCTTGCAAACATAAACTCTGCATTCATGCAAGGGGTGAGGCGGTGAACTGATGTCAACAAAGATGGTCTTGATTAAAGAACAAAAAGGGCATAATACCCTTGACTAGAACAATACATAAATAACCCGCACATAGGGGAGGGAACTTGTATAACTAGTTAACGAGGGACTGAGTACCTCGTTCTCTTCCTCATCTTTCACCGTTGTTCTCTGTATTGGACTGAAGAAGCCACTGGCTGGCATCCTCCTATATACGGGTTATTTGTGAATTTCCTGGATTCCAGAAAATTGAACTACTCTCTCTTTCCCTATATCAAACTTGGTTTCTGCCATCCCCCCAGGAATTGTGTGGCCCTTATGGGTTTATCATTTCTTCGAAAATATAACAGTGATAATATTACATATAGAAGCGGAGAGATACCTTTAAGTCCAAGGATATCTGAAGCATTGTGTGTGTGTGTGTGTGTGTGTGTGTGTGTGTGTGTGTGTGTGTGTGTGTGTGTCTTGAGAGTGTTTGTGTACACACGGCAGTCATTATCGTGAGGTAACATCCTCCCCTGTTACGCACTTCATTGGTGTATTTGGTTTTGTTCTGTTAGTATAGGTCAACCTAACCTAACTTAACTTAAGGAAAACCTAACGTAAACTAACTTAATCTAAATAATTCCGATGTAAAATGTAGTGAGTATCAAAGTAGCCTAATTTACACTTACATAGCCCAAAGTAGAGTATTCAAAAAATATGCAAAGTTGACGTATCTGTAATGTGTCAAGAAGTTAACGTACCTTTGGAACATCTAGAAGTTTATGTACCTCGGGGGAGTACCTGGAAAACGTCTAGAAGTTTATGTAAACCATACCACGGGTGGGGATTGAACTCGCGGTGAGTGAATCGTAAAACTCCAGACCGTGGTGTGGTTTGTTTGCAATCGTGTCATTACGATTTCGTGAGTCAAGTTTATGTACCTCGGGAGGGGAGTACCAAGAAGTAGACGTACCTGGGGAACGTCAACGCTCTCTCCGCTGTTGTTGAACGTCCATCGGAAGTGGCTGGGTGTCGGGTAAGCATCCAGGTCACAGGTGAGACTAATCTGTTCATATTTGGATGCTCCCAGGTATACCATCTGCTTGTGGCGACACACAGGCGCGTCTGCTGGGGACGGAGACCAGTGTTATTATGGTGTAGCAACAAACTCGTGTGGGTCAGAAGAATGAGTCGTGCAGATTCGATTCTCTGATAATCGTGAGGGCATTCTTATTCCACTGAAGGAGTTGTGCTTAGATGACGAACTGGCAAGAATGATGGGTTGTCAGGGACTAGAATAATAAGTGAGTGGGCTTAAAGTAATGAGTAACAATGATGCAGTAATCCTGCGGATTCAGCGTCTACCAGGACATAAGTAAACCAGTCTTTTTAACTCTGTCGAAATAAGTAGGGAAAAACACGCAGAAATCCCAAACTTATTTCAATAAGACCAGAAGTCAATATGTTTGACAAAGTGGCTTGGAAAGACCAATTTTCGAGGTGTTCAGTTTGGAAGGATTTACCCAGCAGTGCGTGGATATTTCTGAAGTCTCAAGTCTCCAGAGGCGTTCAGTAGACAGTCACTGAGCGAACTGCAAGGTAAAGGCAATGTGGATCAAACATTTTTGTAGGAAAGTAGTGAAGAGTAATGCCTCATATATATATATAATATGTGTTTGTGTGTACTCACCTAATTATGGTTGCAGGGGTCAATTCATAGCTCCTGGTCCCTCCTCTTCAATGGTCGCCTCTAGGTCACTCTTCCCTCCTGTTTGTGTGTGTGTAGAGTAGAGAGAGAGAGCGAATCTCCCTTTAATGATTTGTGATGGGTTGCATGAAACAAAATACTTGGGCCTTGCTCCGTAAACAAACTACTTTACATATATTTTGTTTATAGACGAATCTCAAAGAATTTCGAGACTGAAGGAGGGCGCTGCGAGGGATTTGCTTCTGGTTCTCAAAATATTCCACAATTCTCAACTGAGTGCCCACGACCCCAGCGAATTTAGAGTATCTTTTTGTGAATATGCAGTAACAGTTCTCAATTTTCACATAGGGAAAATCCTTTCCTCCATCTCGTTTATAATAATAATCATCGCTGGTACTCTGTAGTGTGTACAGTTCCATGTTATAGACCAGGTCAGTGGCTGAGATGAAACTCACAGTCATGAAGGGGATAGTATCGACTGTCCAGACTACAGTCTCGACCTCTTGAAGACCTGTTAGTCACCTACGCTTAGGTCTAGACCTAAGATTAACCTTACATTAATAATAATAATAATATTATTATTATTATTATTATTATTGTTATTGCTATTATTATAATTATTGTTATTATTATTATTGCTATTATTATTATTATTATTATTGTTATTGTTGTTGTTGTTGTTGTTGCTGTTGTTATTGTCGTATTCAAGGGGGTTAGCGCTATACTCGTAGGGGCACATGCAGCACCCGGGAAATTTGAACCTGTCGTGTGGGGTTCGATTGATGGATTTGAGAATAAACACAGACGAAGGATGACTGGTAACTTATAATTAATGGTAAAAATATGGAGAACGCTCAGAGCCTGTCCTGTCTCCTTTCCTATATCTCGTCTAGAGCTCAACTGAGGGCAGTGCCTGGAGGGCAGTGCCTGGAGGGCAGTGCCTGGAGGGCACGGATTCAAAGAGCGGTGAATCAGTAACTGTTATAACTGTAATACTATATTACAGTACTACTGACAAACCAATTAAGCTCGATCCAAGGAAGGGCACTATAGGGCCAATTCCTCGGATCAAGGAGGCTTCCAAAACGCTGAGCTACTCCCAATTCGGTCATTATTATTGTTTTTTTAAGATTTAGTGAGTGTCTCACCACCGCTTACTCTTCAATCTTATCCTCTTGACGGCAGATATAATTAAACCTTAGCCCATCACAATACATCTCTCTTCTTACACCCCATCAGTCCTCCTTCCTACCCCCTTCACTCCTCCTTCCTACCCCCATCACTCCTTCCTACCCCCAACACTCCTCCTTCCTACCCCCAACACTCCTCCTTCCTACCCCATCAGTCCTCCTTCCTAATCCCTCCTACCCATCACTCCTTCCTACCCCATCACTCCTTCCTACCCCCATCACTCCTCCTTCCTACCCCCATCACTCCTTCCTACCCCCATCACTCCTCCTTCCTACCCCCATCACTCCTTCCTACCCCCATCACTCCTCCTTCCTACCCCCAACACTCATCCTTCCTAAATAAAAAAAGAAAAAGACAATGAGGATAGCAAGGGATAGAAAGGGATAGCATGGGATAGGAAGGAATATAATAGAAAGGAATATCAATTGATAGGAAGGAATAGGATAGGAAGGGATATTAAGGAATGGGACAGCAAGCGATAAGAAGGAATGTGATAGCAAGGGTTAGGAGGGGATGGGATAGCAAGGGTTAGGAAGGAATGGGATAGCAAGGGTTAGGAAGGAATGGGATAGCAAGGGTTAGGAGGGGATGGGATAGCAAGGGTTAGGAAGGGATGGGATAGCAAGGGTTAGGAAGGAATGGGATAGCAAGGGTTAGGAAGGAATGGGATAGCAAGGGATAGGAAGGAATGGGATAGCAAGGGTTAGGAAGGAATGGGATAGCAAGGGTTAGGAAGGGATGGGATAGCAAGGGTTAGGAAGGGATGGGATAGCAAGAGTTAGGAAGGGATGGGATAGCAAGAGTTAGGAAGGGATGGGATAGCAAGGGTTAGGAAGGGATGGGATAGCAAGAGTTAGGAAGGGATGGGATAGCAAGAGTTAGGAAGGGATGGATAGCAAGGTTAGGAAGGATGGGATAGCAAGGAGTTAGGAAGGGATGGGATAGCAAGGGTTAGGAAGGGATGGGATAGCAAGGTTAGGAAGGAATGGGATAGCAAGGGTTAGGAAGGATGGGATAGCAAGGTTAGGAAGGATGGGATAGCAAGGGTTAGGAAGGGATGGGATAGCAAGGGTTAGAAGGAATGGGATAGCAAGGGTTGGAAGGATGGGATAGCAAGGGTTAGGAAGGATGGGATAGCAAGAGTTAGGAAGGATGGGATAGCAAGGGTTAGAAGGGATGGGATAGCAAGGGTTAGGAAGGATGGGATAGCAAGGAGTTAGGAAGGATGGGATAGCAAGAGTTAGGAAGGATGGGATAGCAAGGGTTAGGAAGGATGGGATAGCAAGAGTTAGGAAGGGATGGGATAGCAAGGAGTTAGGAAGGAATGGGATAGCAAGGTTAGGAAGGGATGGGATAGCAAGGGTTAGGAAGGAATGGGATAGCAAGGGTTAGGAAGGATGGGATAGCAAGGTTAGGAAGGGATGGGATAGCAAGGTTAGGAAGGATGGATAGCAAAGGGTTAGGAAGGATGGGATAGCAAGGTTAGGAAGGGATGGGATAGCAAGGTTAGGAAGGATGGGATAGCAAGAGGTTAGGAAGGGATGGGATAGCAAGAGTTAGGAAGGATGGATAGCAAGAGTTAGGAAGGGATGGGATAGCAAGGGTTAGGAAGGATGGATAGCAAGAGTTAGGAAGAGATGATGGAATAGCAAGTTAGGAAGGGATGGATAGCAAGGGTTAGGAAGGATGGGATAGCAAGAGTTAGGAAGGAATGGGATAGCAAGGTTAGGAAGGGATGGGATAGCAAGGGTTAGGAAGGATGGGATAGCAAGGGTTAGGAAGGATGGGATAGCAAGGTTAGGAAGGATGGGATAGCAAGGTTAGGAAGGATGGATAGCAAGGGTTAGGAAGGATGGATAGCAAGGGTTAGGAAGGATGGATAGCAAGGGTTAGGAAGGATGATAAGAAGGATAGCAAGGGTTAGGAAGGGATGGGATAGCAAGAGTTAGGAAGGATGGGATAGCAAGGGTTAGGAAGGATGGGATAGCAAGGGTTAGGAAGGGATGGGATGCAAGGGTTAGGAAGGGATGGATAGCAAGAGTTAGGAAGGGATGGATAGCAAGGGTTAGGAAGGGATGGATAGCAAGGTTAGGAAGGATGGGATAGCAAGAGTTAGAAAGGGATGGATAGCAAGAGTTAGGAAGGGATGGGATAGCAAGGTTAGAAGGATGGGATAGCAAGGTTAGGAAGGATGGGATAGCAAGGGTTAGGAAGGATGGGATAGCAAGGGTTAGGAAGGGATGGATAAGGTTAGAAATGGATACAAGGGTTAGGAAGGGATGGGATAGCAAGGTTAGGAAGGATGGATAGCAAGGTTAGGAAGGGATGGGATAGCAAGTTAGGAAGGATATAGCAGAGTTAGAAGGATGGGATAGCAAGGTTAGGAAGGGATGGGATAGCAAGGGTTAGGAAGGATGGGATAGCAAGAGTAGAAGGATGGATAGCAAGTTAGGAAGGATGGGATAGCAAGGTTAGGAAGGATGGGATAGCAAGGTTAGGAAGGAATGGGATAGCAAGGGTTAGAAGGGATGGGATAGCAAGGGTTAGGAAGGGAAATGGATGATAGCAAGAGTTAGGAAGGATGGGATAGCAAGGGTTAGGAAGGAATGTGATAGCAAGGGTTAGGAAGGGATGGGATAGCAAGGGTTAGGAAGGATGGGATAGCAAGGGTTAGGAAGGGATGGGATAGCAAGGGTTAGGAAGGGATGGGATAGCAAGGGTTAGGAAGGAATGGGATAGCAAGGGTTAGGAAGGGATGGGATAGCAAGGGTTAGGAAGGGATGGGATAGCAAGGGTTAGGAAGGAATGGGATAGCAAGGGTTAGGAAGGAATGGGATAGCAAGGTTAGAAGGATGGGATAGCAAGGTTAGGAAGGAATGGATAGCAAGGGTTAGGAAGGATGGGATAGCAAGGGTTAGGAAGGGATGGAAGCAAGGGTTAGGAAGGAATGGGATAGCAAGAGTTAGGAAGGATGGGATAGCAAGGGTTAGGAAGGGATGGGATACAAGGGTTAGGAAGGAATGGGATAGCAAGGTTAGGAAGGAATGGGATAGCAAGAGTTAGGAAGGAATGGGATAGCAAGGGTTAGGAAGGATGGGATAGCAAGGGTTAGGAAGGATGGGATAGCAAGGTTGGAAGGAATGGGATAGCAAGGGTTAGGAAGGAATGGGATAGCAAGGGTTAGGAAGGGATGGGATAGCAAGGGTTAGGAAGGGATGGGATAGCAAGAGTTAGGAAGGAATGGGATAGCAAGGGTTAGGAAGGGATGGGATAGCAAGAGTTAGGAAGGAATGGGATAGCAAGGGTTAGGAAGGAATGGGATAGCAAGGGTTAGGAAGGAATGGGATAGCAAGAGTTAGGAAGGAATGGGATAGCAAGAGTTAGGAAGGAATGGGATAGCAAGGGTTAGGAAGGAATGGGATAGCAAGGGTTAGAAAGGAATGGGATAGCAAGAGTTAGGAAGGAATGGGATAGCAAGGGTTAGGAAGGAATGGGATAGCAAGAGTTAGGAAGGAATGGGATAGCAAGGGATAGGAAAGGATAGCAATCTAAGTTACCATGAGGAGACTACATCAGGAAATTGATAGCATTGTCTCTGGCCCTAGGCATCCTCGCTCCCTTGCAGGACACTCCTCAGGCTCCCCTTGCAGGGCATCCCTCGCTCCCTTGCAGGGCATCGCTGAGCTCCGGCTTGAGGGCATCGCTCCATGAGGGCATCCTTGCTCTGCAGGGCATCCTCGCCCTTGCAGGGCATCCTCGCTCCCTTGCAGGGCAGCTCGCCCGTAGGGATCACTTCCCTTGCGGTGCAGGTCGCTCTGATCATCTGGAGGGCATCCTCTCCCTTGCAGGGATCATCCCTGCAGGGCATCCTCGACCGGAGGCACTGTCCTTGAGGATCCTCCCTTGCAGGGCATCCTCGCTCCGCTTGCAGGGCATCCTGCTCCCTTGCAGGGAATCTGCTTCGCAGGGCATTTGCTCCCTTGCAGGGGCATCCTCTGCCCTTGAGGCACATCGTAGCAGCTGAGGCATCCTCGCTCCTTGCAGGCATCTGCTCGCAGGGCATCTCTTGCAGGGCTCCTTGCAGGCATCCTGCTCCCTTGCAGGGCATCTGCTCCGCAGGGCATCCTTGCTCCTTGCAGGGCACTCCTGCGGCATCCCGTTGCAGGGCATCCTCGCTCCCTTGCAGGGCATCCTGCCTTGCAGGGCCTTCCCGGAGGGCATCCTCGCTCCTTGCAGGGCATCCTCGCTCCCTCAGGCACCTGTCCTGGGGCTGCTCCAGGGCATCCTGCTCCTTGCAGGGCATCCTCGCTCCCTTGCAGGGCACCTCGCCCTTGCAGGGCATCCTGCTCCCTTGCAGGGCATCCTGCTCCTTGCAGGGCATCTGCATCCCGCAGGCACCTGCTCCTTCAGGGCCTTCCCTGCGGGACATCCTCGCCTTGCAGGCATCCTCAGCTCCCTGCAGGGCATCCTCGCTCCTTGCAGGGCATCTCGCTCCCTTGCAGGGCATCTCGCTCCTTGCAGGGCATCCTGCTCCTTGCAGGGCATCTCAGCCCCTTGCAGGGCACTGCCCTGCAGGGCCTGCTCCTTGCAGGGCATCCTCGCTCCTTCAGGGCATCTCGCCCTTGCAGGGCACTTCGCTCCCTTGCAGGGCACCTCGCTCCTTGCAGGGCATCCTCGCTCCTTGCAGGGCATCTCGCCCTTGCAGGCACCTCGCCCTGCAGGGCATCCTCGCTCCCTTGCAGGGCATCCTCGCTCCTTGCAGGGCATCTCGCTCCCTTGCAGGGCATCCTCGCTCCCTTGCAGGGCATCCTCGCTCCTTGCAGGGCATCTCGCTCCTGCAGGGCATCTCGCTCCTGCAGGGCATCCTCGCTCCTTGCAGGGCATCCCGCCCCTTGCAGGGCATCCTCGCTCCCTTGCAGGGCATCCTCGCTCCCTTGCAGGGCATCCTTGCTCCCTTGCAGGGCATCCTCGCTCCCTTGCAGGGCATCCTCGCTCCCTTGCAGGGCATCCTCGCTCCCTTGCAGGGCATCCTCGCTCCCTTGCAGGGCATCCTCGCTCCCTTGCAGGGCATCCTCGCTCCCTTGCAGGGCATCCTTGCTCCCTTGCAGGGCATCCTCGCTCCTTGCAGGGCATCCTGCTCCTTGCAGGGCATCTCGCTCCCTTGCAGGGCATCCCTCGCTCCCTTGCAGGGCATCGTCTGCGCTCCTTGCAGGGCATCTCGCTCCCTTGCAGGGCACCTCGCTCCTTGCAGGGCATCCTCGCTCCTTGCAGGGCATCCTCGCTCCCTTGCAGGGCATCTCGCTCCTGCAGGGCATCTGCTCCTTGCAGGCATCCTCGCTCCCTTGCAGGGCATCCTCGCTCCTTGCAGGGCATCCTGCTCCCTTGCAGGGCATCTGCTCCTTGCAGGGCATCCTCGCTCCCTTGCAGGGCATCTCCTCCCTTGCAGGGCATCCTCGCTCCCTTGCAGGGCATCCTCGCTCCCTTGCAGGGCATCTCGCTCCCTTGCAGGGCATCCTCGCTCCCTTGCAGGGCATCCTCGCTCCCTTGCAGGGCATCCTCGCTCCCTTGCAGGGCATCCTCGCTCCCTTGCAGGGCATCCTCGCTCCTTGCAGGGCATCTCGCTCCCTTGCAGGGCATCCTCGCTCCTTGCAGGGCATCCTCGCCCTTGCGGGCATCCTCGCCCCCTTGCAGGGCATCCTCGCTCCTTGCAGGGCATCCTCGCTCCTTGCAGGGCATCCTCGCTCCCTTGCAGGGCATCCTCGCTCCCTTGCAGGGCATCCTCGCTCCCTTGCAGGGCATCTTCGCTCCCTTGCAGGGCATTCTCGCTCCCTTGCAGGGCATCCTCGCTCCCTTGCAGGGCATCCTCGCTCCCTTGCAGGGCATCTTAGCTCCCTTGCAGGGCATCCTCGCTCCCTTGCAGGGCATCCTCGCTCCCTTGCAGGGCACCCTCGCTCCCTTGCAGGGCATCTTCGCTCCCTTGCAGGACATCTTCGCTCCCTTGCAGGGCATCCTCGCTCTCTTGCAGGGCATCTTCGCTCCCTTGCAGGGCATCCTCGCTCCCTTGCAGGGCATCCTCGCTCCCTTGCAGGGCACCCTCGCTCCCTTGCAGGGCATCTTCGCTCCCTTGCAGGGCATCTTCGCTCATTTGCAGGGCATCCTCGCTCCCTTGCAGGGCACCCTCGCTCCCTTGCAGGGCATCTTCGCTCCCTTGCAGGGCATCTTCGCTCCCTTGCAGGGCATCCTCGCTCCCTTGCAGGGCACCCTCGCTCCCTTGCAGGGCATCCTCGCTCCCTTGCAGGGCATCTTCGCTCCCTTGCAGGGCATCCTCGCTCCCTTGCAGGGCATCTTCGCTCCCTTGCAGGGCATCCTCGCTCCCTTGCAGGGCATCCTCGCTCCTTGCAGGGCATATCGCTCCCTTGCAGGGCATCCCTCGCTCCCTTGCAGGGCATCTCGCTCCCTTGCAGGGCATCTTCGCTCCTTGCAGGGCACCCCTCGCTCCCTTGCAGGGCATTTCGCTCCTTGCAGGGCATCCTCGCTCCCTTGCAGGGCATCTTCGCTCCCTTGCAGGGCATCTTCGCTCCTTTGCAGGGCACCCTCGCTCCCTTGCAGGGCACCCTCGCTCCCTTGCAGGGCATCTTCGCTCCCTTGCAGGGCATCTTCGCTCCCTTGCAGGGCACCCTCGCTCCCTTGCAGGGCATCCTCGCTCCGTTGCAGGGCATCTTCGCTCCCTTGCAGGGCATCCTCGCTCCCTTGCAGGGCATCTTCGCTCCCTTGCAGGGCACCCTCGCTCCCTTGCAGGGCATCCTCGCTCCCTTGCAGGGCATCCTCGCTCCCTTGCAGGGCATCCTCGCTCCCTTGCAGGGCACCCTCGCTCCTTTGCAGGGCATCCTCGCTCCCTTGCAGGGCATCCTCGCTCCCTTGCAGGGCATCCTCGCTCCCTTGCAGGGCATCCTTGCTCCCTTGCTTTATTCTAAATTTCCACGTTTGGTGAGAATTATTAGCCGTGTGTGTGTGTGTGGTTGCATTGGTCGATTTATAGCCCCTGGCCCCGCCTCTTCACTAGTCGCTACTAGGTCCACTCTCTCCCTGCTCCATGAGCTTTATCATACCTCTTCTTAAAACTACGTATGGATCCTGCCTCCACTACATCACTCTCTAGACTGTTCCACTTCCTGACAACTCTGACTGAAGAAGTTCTTCCTAACATCCCTATGACTCATCCTCTACATCCTTTTATCATATTCCTTCTTCTCTCCTCTCTCTTATTCTTCCCTCATCACACTTTCTCCTCATCCTCCTTTTCGTATAGTATAATTTGTAATTGAAATGATTCACAGTGACTGGGGTCATACTCACAGTGACTGGGGGTCATAATCACAGTGACTAGGGGGTCATACTCACAGTGACAGAGGGTCATACTCACAGTGACTTTGGGTCATACTCACAGTGACTATGGGTCATACTCACAGTGACTGGGGGTCATACTCACAGTGACTGGCGGTCATATTCACAGTGACTGGGGTCATACTCACAGTGACTGGGGTCATACTCACAGTGACAAGGGGTCAGAGTCACAGTGACTGGGGGTCAGACTGACAGTGACTGGGGGTCAGAGTCACAGTGACTGGGGGTCAGATTGACAGTGACTGGGGGTCAGAGTCACAGTGACTGGGGGTCAGACTGACAGTGACTGGGGGTCAGAGTCACAGTGACTGGGGGTCAGATTGACAGTGACTGGGGGTCAGAGTCACAGTGACTGGGGGTCAGACTGACAGTGACTGGGGGTCAGATTGACAGTGACTGGGGGTCAGTGGAATATCGTATTTATTCTTCCGTAAAGATTTACCGAACTTGTCTAAGCACTGTTGACAAAACAATCTCTCTCTCTCTCTCTCTCTCTCTCTCTCTCTCTCTCTCTCTCTCTCTCTTGACGGGAAAAGCAATAGTCCATTAACCTCTTCCCCTACTCCTCCTATCCCCACATCCCTTTTTCCCTCCCCCCTCCCCCAGTGTGGCTGTACCTAAAATACAGAAATATTTAAAACTAATAAAGGAATCGAACTTGAGAATAAAGAGCCAAAGTAATAACCAGATATTAAATTCTGTCAGTGGTCGTCTTTTTTTTTTTAATAAAGTCCACAGTAAAGTACCCAGAGAGGCCGCTGTCACAAGAGTCTTAAACGGAAGCCTGTTAAATATTTTGCACTCTGGCAGGATGTAAGAAGATGTAAGATGAGAAGTGGGTATATATATATATATATATATATATATATATATATATATATATATATATATATATATATATATATATATATATATATGCAACAATTATTCCTAATAAACGTTATTACTGTAACTTGACTCTTGTCCAACTTTCACTGCACAATACGTTGTCTCTCCTTCCAACCTCCAGGTCTTCTCTTCCCTCCTCCTCTACTCTTCCTCCCCCCCTTGCCTCTCATCTGGCAGTAGGACACCTTTAAGACAGGTTTGCACCAAGGATCCAACACCTTTTTAACATAATCCAGCGCCTTATACGTTTTTTTTATTTTTACGCGCGCGTCTTAGTGTCCACATTGGCACACTCTTTGTCATTGTTGTCTCCCTCTTTATCACTAGTCTTGCTGCTTCTTTTACGACTACTACTAGTAGTATTACTGCTATCACTACCACTACTACTACTACTACTACTACTACTACTAGTAAAAATAATAATAATGTTACTGGTGCTACTACTTACATCAAAGGGTTAAAACGTCGACAAGTAAATGACTAAGACACCTGTACAACACCTGGCTTTATCCTTCTTACACAGAGGCAAGAGACAACATTCTTACAGAGGAGCTAGTGAAGTGGAAGCAGAGAAGCGGTACAGTAGGTACAGTGGCTTCAGAAGCGCAGGCAGGACCCACCAGAGGCACCAGGTCAGGTCTGAAGTTTGCTGAAGTTGTGGTCAATCTTGTATCTGAACGTTCTTACAAGGGCTCTTTGTTATGAGAAGAACGTCCAGACATTCTCTGTACCTCTGAATAATGAGTGTTGTTGTTGCTGTAGTGAGTTGTGACACCATCTTCTCCTTAGTGTAGAGAGTTACTGATACGGGAACTAGTATTGCGTTCGTCCTGCCCATACCAGACATCCTACCTTGAGACGTCATGGTTATAATTATAACCTTAATTATTAAAGGGGTGGACCGGCAAGCCAGCGGAGGACCTCGGTCAGATAACCAAAAGCTCCTGACCAGCGTCAGGAAACACTTGTCCTGTTTCCTGACAAACCTTACCTGACCTTGGGACATACAGTCGCTGTTATTCAACGTATTACACTGCAAGCAGTGATGAACAACAGTGCTCTGCCTTGCTGCAGTGAAGGCAGAATTTGTAATGGACATTTCAAAAAAATGTAATATGGATGTAAGACTGTGCTTCGAGTGCAGGAAAACACGACTCACATGCCTCTACTTGAATGGAATTTCATAAATATATATTTTTCCGTAATAACATTTGTTGCCACAAAAACAAATGTGTCAGATGATACATGTGTCACCATGTATATAAGAAAAATACATTATACATACAGAAAAAGGACACATAGCTTTAACGTTGCACACACAAACACACACACCAAACGTAATAAAAAATACTTTTAAATATGTTAGCAGAATTAATACACAGGGCAAAAACAACTGAATGAGGGGGAAATTTAATGTTGATAAACACTATGTAAAGGAAACTGGCGAGAATATAGATAACCTCCATAAAGAGAAAATAAATATCTGCGGGTTAAAATATCACAATCATCAGCTACGAGAAAAAAAAATTAGGGTCCATTTAAATAAGTTTTTAACTAGGAGTCTGTGACGTTTCGCAGACAGCGGTGAAGAGAGACACTCCGTGCAGGAACCAGCGTTTACTGGTTCAACGTTTCGCTCTCTGTGTAGAGTTTTTATCTAGTCATGACTTGAAAAAGCTCCATCCAGTTAGGACTTGAAAAAGCTCCATCCAGTTAGGACTTGATAAAGCTCTACACAGAGAGCGAAACGTTGCCCCAGCGAGACCTTGCCCTGCACCTCGCATCTTTGCTTCTCAAGATTTTAACCATAAAAATCACAAAGTTGAATTTTGGGTACCAGGGCTGTGGTACGGTGTACGGACGCTGTGGTACGGTGTACGGACGCTGTGGTACGGTGTACGGACGCTGTGGTACGGTTTACGGACGCTGTGGTACGGTGTACGGACGCTGTGGTACGGTGTACGGACGCTGTGGTACGGTGTACGGACGCTGTGGTACGGTGTACGGACGCTGTGGTACGGTGTACGGACGTTGTGGTACGGTGTACGGACGCTGTTTTACGGTGTACGGACGCTGTGGTACGGTGTACGGACGCTGTGGTACGGTGTACGGACGCTGTGGTACGGTGTACGGACGCTGTGGTACGGTGTACGGACGCTGTGGTACGGTGTACGGACGTTGTGGTACGGTGTACGGACGCTGTTTTACGGTGTACGGACGCTGTGGTACGGTGTACGGACGCTGTGGTACGGTGTACGGACGCTGTGGTACGGTGTACGGACGCTGT
>WNWK01007516.1:0-42500 GCA_009830355.1 Cherax destructor | reverse complement strand
ATTGCTGCTGCTGCTGTTGTTGTTAGTTCTACTATTATTGTTGTTGTTGTTACTGTCGTTGTTTGTGTCACTATTATTGTTCTGTTTTTTGTCTTATTTCTCTTTTTTCTTGTATTTTTTTTTTCTTAATTTTACTCACATACTGTTTCCTCTTTCTTAGGTGTCACGTGACCTGGCAGGTCACGTGACGTGAACCTTGTCACGTGAACTGGCAGGTCGGCTTGACGTGAACCTTGTCACGTGACCTGGCAGGTCGGCTTGACGTGAACCTTGTCACGTGACCTGGCAGGTCGGCTTGACGTGAACCTTGTCACGTGACCTGGCAGGTCGGCTTGACGTGAACCTTGTCACGTGACCTGGCAGGTCGGCTTGGTGTAAAACAGTACTGCATAACCTGGACGGTGTTCTCCCAGGTAGCTGTTGTTGGTGTCGTCTACAACTCTGTGTCGTGTAGACGCGACACAGTTGTAGACGCGACACACAGTTGTAGACGCGACACACAGTTGTAGACGCGACACACAGTTGTAGACGCGACACAGTTGTAGACGCGACACACAGTGTAGACGCGAACACAGTTGTAGACGCGACACACAGTTGTAGACGCGACACACGTTGTAGACGCGACACACAGTTGTAGACGCGACACACGTTGTAGACGCGACACACAGTTGTAGACGCGACACACGTTGTAGACGTGACACACAGTTGTAGACGCGACACACAGTTGTGACGCGACACAGTTGTAGACGCGACACACAGTTGTAGACGCGACACACAGTTGTAGACGCGACACACAGTTGTAGACGCGACACACAGTTGTAGACGCGACACACAGTTGTAGACGCGACACACAGTTGTAGACGCAACACAAAGTTGTAGACGCGACACAGTTGTAGACGCGACACACAGTTGTAGACGCGACACACAGTTGTAGACGCGACACACAGTTGTAGACGCGACACACAGTTGTAGACGCGACACACAGTTGTAGACGCGACACACAGTTGTAGACGCGACACACAGTTGTAGACGCGACACAGTTGTAGACGCGACACAGTTGTAGACGCGACACACAGTTGTAGACGCGACACACAGTTGTAGACGCGACACACAGTTGTAGACGCGACACACAGTTGTAGACGCGACACACAGTTGTAGACGCGACACACAGTTGTAGACGCGACACACCACTCAACAAAAAGAAACGCTTTAGACGAGCCTCTGGATCGACATACCTTCATTCCACTCTAATAAAACCAATGAAGGTGAGAACGTCATCTGAAAACACACACACACACACACACACACACACACACACACACACACACACACACAGGTACTCGTCAAGGCAGATTTCAACCACAACAAAATAGAATGGGAGAATTGGGACCCACATGGGGGACCGGAATCGTGGAGAACTAAGGTCATTGACGTCATGACCTTAGAGAGAGACAGACAGACAGACTGAATCTAGTATATTCCCACAAGTATATCTAATATCAGTGAAGCAATATAAGAACCACTGTCTGGTACCGAGCTTACAGTACTGAACTTCGAATACCCAGCTGAATTAAATACTGAAGGGGGAAAACAACACCTGGGGAGGAAAGGATGAACCTGAGTGTATAACAGGAAACTCTGAAGGGAAGAGGGAATTCCTGAAAAAAAGTGTGAAGTGGGAAAGGGAAGTGGAAGGTAAGTGAAGGAATAAGGTAAGTGGAAGGTAAGTGAAGGAATAAGGGAAGTGGAAGGTAAGTGAAGGAATAAGGGAAGTGGAAGGTAAGTGAAGGAATAAGGGAAGTGGAAGGTAAGTGAAGGAATAAGGGAAGTGGAAGGTAAGTGAATAAGATGACTGATTATCTAGCCAGAAAGAGCCGGGAAGCAGAGAATTTTCGTACCCAGACGCAACGGAAATGACAAGTGGTTCAACCCAAAGAATGCAGAATGGGAAAGACAAAAAATAATTACACTGAAAAACTATAGAAAGCGAAGGGAAGCATATCACAAAAAAAATGAGAAGAAAAGGCTATGATAATAATAATAATAATCTTTTTTTCTACAAGTACATGTACAAGGTATACAGACCATAGCTGACATCAATGACATACTACTATATAGAAAGCCGCTTGTTATGCTGAGCATTTCCCGCAAATTAGGTCATTTTTTGTCCCCAGGATGCGACCCACACCATTCGGCTAACACCCAGGTGCGTCTTGTACTACTAGGTGAACATGGACAGTAGGTGTCTTAAGGAAACACGTCCTAATGTTTCCACCCGTACCGGGGATCGAACCACGGACTGAAGAGCTGAGCCCACGATCAAGAAGTGAGCTCAGAGACAGGGACGACACCAGAGTCCAACAGAAAGTGTGAGCAAACAGTCTACACCATACACACAACAGGGGAGGTGAGAACACTTTAAAGTGAGCTGGACACTTTAGAGACAATAACACAATAGCAAATAAACCAGAGAACGGGTGGGGATTGAACCCATGGCGAGTGAGTTGTAAAAACTCCAGGCCAGTGCGTTAACCACTCAGCCAGCTGGCTACAATAAGATTCATCCAACCAGATATATTTATACACCATAGAACCTGACGCGGTGTCTCCATGGGTTCAGCGAAAGGTAACAGAACCATTGTCTGAACCTCTAGCTAGAACCTTCGACAAGTGAAAGATACGGGACAACTGCCGGCAATCTGGAAGACAGTAAATTTTGCTTATTATAGAAGAAAGTAGACAAACAGGAAGCTTTAAACTACAGACCAGTATCCCTGACATGCATGCTTTATAAAGTAATGGAGAAGATAATTAGGAGAGTGGTGGAACGCTTAGAGAGAAGTGGTTTAATAATTTATAACCAGCAAGGATTTAGAGATGGCAAATCCTGATTGGCACAGATAAGTCAGTACTCTCTCTCTCTCTCTCTCTCTCTCTCTCTCTCTCTCTCTCTCTCTCTCTCTCTCTCTCTCTCTCTCTGTGCAGTACTTACAGTATATATCGAGGGTCCAGTCATCGGAGAGTGTGAGTGAGGGAAGTGCTGGGGAGAAAGCCAGACACGAGAGCACCTTCTTGTCGTCCTCCTGACGAGGAACCCAGCGAAGTTCACTCCACGTTACGTTGTCGTCGTCGCTGCTCTGTCGTGGGGATAAACCATCGTCACTAGTAAACTAGTCCCCAGTACTTTCTACTACCACTACTACTTCTACTACCACTACTACTTCTACTACCGCTACTACTTCTACTACCACTACTACTTCTACTACTTTTTTCTTCTTCTCTTGGCCCGGTTCTTGTCCACCTCGCCTATATATACTGGCTCCCTCACTCTGTTGTGTCAGTGTGACTTTGTAAATGGCCCAAGTCGGACCGAAACGTCGTCGTAAGCTCCTCTCTCCTACATGCGGGTTACTGTGCATAGTTACTAGTCACTACCACTACCTCCACTATCACCACCCTGCACCACTCTCACCAGGTAACCCCACCCCCGTATTTTCACCATTTATCATCCGCCACTATCACTATTACCCTCACTAAATTTCAACATCACTATCAAAACAAATATCACCATCACTTCAGGTACAGGTAGATGTTATTTACATCTCCTCTTTCCCCTCTATTGTATTTTCCTCACGTGAGTTCCTTTGTTAAATTGGCCAATGTCTGTTACACTTTTATGTTTGAGAAACTATATATATATATGTTGACTATTTGTTAATGTTTGTTAATCAATACGTAATCCATGATGAATGTTTGATTAATAAGTAATCCATATTAAATGTTAATCAGTATGTAATCCATACTGAATGTATGGATTAACATGCAAATAAATATTACATATTATAATGTGTTGTTTAGTTTCTTAATACCCCGGAAAACCAGCAGACGTTTAAGGGTCAAATAAGATCAGAAGTTCAACAAACCGTGTCATGTATACGACCTAAAACTAGTATCGATAGAATTTTTTGAATTACCTGATAAATAAAACATCCATAGAACGGCCCACAACTTAATAACTTCAAAAGCTATACTGTGTAGCTTTGTTTACCAATATGTCAAGCCTGGGTGATAGCTGGGTCATCCAGCCAAGACACTCGCCTCCAGTTGCTACTGTCAAGTAACAAGCCCAAGACAGTGTCTTGGGCTTGCTACTGTTTTCAGCATCCCAAGACAGTGTCTTGGGCTTGCTACTGTTTTCAGCATCCCAGGACAGTGCCTTGGACTAGCTACTGTTTCCAGCATCCCAGGACAGTGCCTTGGACTAGCTACTGTTTCCAGCATCCCAGGAGAGTGCCTTGGACTAGCTACTGTTTCCAGCATCCCAGGAGAGTGCCTTGGACTAGCTACTGTTTCCAGCATCCCAGGACAGTGCCTTGGACTAGCTACTGTTTCCAGCATCCCAGGACAGTGCCTTGGACTAGCTACTGTTTCCAGCATCCCAGGACAGTGCCTTGGACTAGCTACTGTTTCCAGCATCCCAGGACAGTGCCTTGGACTAGCTACTGTTTCCAGCATCCAAGGACAGTGCCTTGGACTAGCTACTGTTTTCAGCATCCCAGGACAGTGCCTTGGACTAGCTACTGTTTCCAGCATCGCAGGACAGTGCCTTGGACTAGCTACTGTTTCCAGCATCCCAGGAGAGTGCCTTGGACTAGCTACTGTTTCCAGCATCCCAGGACAGTGCCTTGGACTAGCTACTGTTTCCAGCATCCCAGGACAGTGCCTTGGACTAGCTACTGTTTCTAGCATCCCAGGACAGTGCCTTGGACTAGCTACTGTTTCCAGCACCCCAGGACAGTGCCTTGGACTAGCTACTGTTTCCAGCATCCCAGGACAGTGCCTTGGACTAGCTACTGTTTCCAGCATCCCAGGACAGTGTCTTGGACTAGCTACTGTTTCCAGCATCCCATGACAGTGCCTTGGACTAGCTACTGTTTCCAGCATCCCAGGACAGTGCCTTGGACTAGCTACTGTTTTCAGCATCCCAGGACAGTGCCTTGGACTAGCTACTGTTTTCAGCATCCCAGGACAGTGCCTTGGACTAGCTACTGTTTCCAGCATCGCAGGACAGTGCCTTGGACTAGCTACTGTTTCCAGCATCCCAGGAGAGTGCCTTGGACTAGCTACTGTTTCCAGCATCCCAGGACAGTGCCTTGGACTAGCTACTGTTTTCAGCATCCCAGGACAGTGCCTTGGACTAGCTACTGTTTCCAGCATCCCAGGACAGTGCCTTGGACTAGCTACTGTTTTCAGCATCCCAGGACAGTGCCTTGGACTAGCTACTGTTTCCAGCATCCCAGGACAGTGCCTTGGACTCGAGAACAAGCGGCAGCCTTCCGAAAACGAGTGTTTCCAGCAAAGAATTCTGTTGAAGAAATAATGTCTTTTCCTGTGAATTCCTAAATTAGACGAGACTCTACACGGTACATCACCAAAACACAGTCTTGAGGCTACTGTACCGGAGACTTCGTGGAGGCTGCCATGATGCTGGTTAAAGCCTCTTCAGGTGAAGAATTAGAACCACACCTGATATACATGTATATACATACATAAGGCTTTAAGAACAATTCTTTCATGAGGGTCGTGTTCAAAGGGGATGTTGTTTTTGCAGTTAGGAAACATAACATATCTTGTCCTGTTCCAGACTAGTAGAACACAACCGCAAGGGTTTTATTTTAGGGCTTCATGTGATGAAATATTGCTAAGCACAAAGAAAGTCACTAACATCCATGTACATTTCGGAAGGGATGTGAGGGAAGCCATCTCAAGACACGGATTCAAAAGTCATGATAGAGCTGAACAGACAGGGCAGAGCTGAACACGTATTAAGTTGGGAATCAAGAGCTAGAAAACAAGCAGGGAAGCCACAACTAGAATACATTCTGGAAACTAGGAGCTCACCACTAGGGAGGTGATGCAGTGCTGGTCAGCACTGCGATGTGCATTAAGAAGAGATGAATGTGTGTGTATGGGGTGAGAGACTGCATCTACCTGTTTGTATGGGGGGAGGGGGGAGAGACTGCACCTACTTGCTCTGTGTGTTGGGGGGTTGAGAGGCTGCACCTACTTGCTATGTGTGTGTGGGGTGAGAGGCTGCACCTACTTGCTTTGTGTGTTGGGGGTGAGAGGCACCTACTTGCTCTGTGTGCGAGGTGAGTATGGCAGCTCCCAGGTACCAGGTGAAGACAGGAGGGGGCCTGGCACCTACCACCTGGCACACCAGACAGTAGAGCCAACCAGCACTCAGTGGCTCTCGACTGCTAAGCAGACGCACCCACAGCGGACGTACTGCCAATGAAAATACAATAATAATAATAATAATAATAATAATAATAATTTATTACGGCAGGATACAATGTTTATACAGAGATGGGTGATATTTAGTAGTGCAACCAGAAAGCCCCTAGATATGCAGAGCATTTCGGGCAAACTTAACCTAACTTAAGATTAAAATGACAATATTCTCATCACAAGATATACATGAGCAAAGTTTTCCCTCGCTTTATTGTGATTTGCATATTCTTAACATGCAAAACTATAAATATATATAAGATACATAATTAACTCAAGTCTCAGAGGAGATTAATAGTAGTTTTAAAAATCTTCCAATAATATGAGGGTATATGATAGACAGAACTCTATTAACAAAAACCTGGAGTCAAGTACAAGACCTGGAGTCAAGTACAAGACCTGGAGTCAAGTACAAGACCTGGAGTCAAGTACAAGACCTGAAGTCAAGTACACGACCTGGAATTAAGTACATATCATATATTATATCAAGCGACGGAATTCGTACGTAACTTGTCTAACTCGTTACTGTTACTATTGATGAATAAACCCGTAAACAGTTCCTTGCTATTGTAACTTTTTTGGAGTTCAGAAAATGTCAAGGGGCCCCATTTCCTCTGCCCATGATGTGTGGCTGTGACCTCGCTTGGCTTCCTCCCATAGGATGGGTAATGGGGGGGGGGGGTTAGTTAGGGTGACTAACACTCACAGTATATGGGAGTGGGAGTGGCTACAACCCACAGTATGAGTAGAGAGTGAGTACTGCCCATATTATAGATAAGGGGGAGTGGTCACTACCGCCTATAGAAAGGGTGTGAAAGTACTACCGATTACAATATAATAATAATAATAATAATAATAATAATAATAATAATAATAATAATAATAATGAAGATAATTAATAATAATAATGATAATAGAGCACTTACAGTTTAGGTTGAGAGTAGTAGAGACTGTAAGAGGCTCTGTCAGGTTAGAGTTGATGGCCTGGCAGGTTAACACTCTCCTGAGGTCTCCCCTGCTGAGTCCCTGCACCACAAGCATGTTTCTCACCTCCCTGCCCTCTCGTATCTCCGACGTCAGGTCCTCGACCTCTTGCCCTTCCCTCCAGGTGACCAGGGGAGCTGGGAACCCCCCAGTGACGCGGCAGGTCAGGCGTAAGGTGTCCCCTTCGGCGTAGGGGCCAGCCATGGAGCCTACTTTGACGCCTCCGTCGGCGTAAATGGCTATGTGTCGGGGCTGTACTGTTTGGTGAAGACAGGAAGACAGTTCTTTATCTTCTAAGGAAAGTAGGTTCAAGAACGTATGTCATGCTACAATTAGGTTCAAGAAAGTACCTCCGATACTAGTAAGAAGCTCAAGAAAGTACCTCAGATACTGGGTTTCGGGGATCAACGCCCCCCCCACGACCCGGTCCGTCAAGGTTAAAAGAAAATATAGAAGTACGTACATTTATTTATTGGTACGACTTTGTTAAGAACTTTACACACACACACACACACACACACACACACACACACACACCCGGTGGCCTAGTGGGTAAAGCTCTTGCTTGACGCACGGAGGGGCCGGGTTCAATTCCCGGTGGGGCAGAAACATTTCGAAGTGTTTCCTTACATACACATACACACACATATATACAACAGGCCTAGTGTCTAATTGACATGTGCCTAGGACAAAATGGTAACTAACACACACACACACACAAACAAACAAATATTTACGCATAAAATTATTATATTGTTTATATTAATAAATACATATAATGCAGTATACAACTGAACTACACACCTGCAGGGTAGTGGAGAATAACATACACCTTTAGAGCTCCATAATGATGCACTCTATTGCCGTGCTCTTGTGTGTTGGTCTCTGTGTAGGGTATTCCAGTACGGGGAGGAGGGAGCGTTGATCCCTGGAGCTGCCTATACCCACCAAGGGATACTCTGGAGCTGTCTTTACTGACCAAGGGATACTCTGGAGCTTCCTATACTGACCAAGGAATACTCTGGAGCTTCTTACACTGACCAATTGACACCCTGGAGCTGTGTGTACTGACCAAGGGATATCCTGGAGCTGCCTACACTGAAAAAGGGATACCTTGAGCTGCCTACACTGAAAAAGGGATACCTTGAGCTGCCTACACTGACCAAGGGATACATTGACGCATTATTTCCTCTACTATCCCAAACTGTCAATCACAGCTCCTGGGCCAACTCCAACTAATGCGACAATTTTATTGTGGCAACGTTTCGCTCTCCAGGAACTTTGTCAAAGGCTTGATAAAGCTCCTGGAGAGCGAAACGTTGTCACAATAAAATGTCGCATTAGTTGCACTTGCGTCCTTTTTACCCATTAATATTAATTACGATGGGAGACGCATCATTTACGTCTTAACCTCCGTCAGAGAGGGTAGACGCAAACTTCTTGGTGTTGAATTCTACACATGTGCAACATCTGGCTTTATCAGTGCAATACATGGACGTACTAGAAATATATCCGGCCGATAGAGGAATATGAGGAGATCAGCCCCTCAGTTTAGCAGCAGGTGATGAGGCACTGGGGGGCGAAACGTCTACAAAGATACCCAGATGTTGCACAGGTGTCTAATTCATCATCTTGACGGTGTTGCAGGCTACTAGTATACAACCTACGTGTTGTCTAATCGTCCTCTGCCTATTCTCTCTCTCTCTCTCTCTCTCTCTCTCTCTCTCTCTCTCTCTCTCTCTTCTCTCTCTCTCGCTTCACTCCCTGCCAGGGAGATATTTGACGACGTAATGTTAGTAAATAATTTCGCCCGTGTGCGAATTGTTAAGCATCTCTCTCTCTCTCTTGTTATATATATATATATATATATATATATATATATATATATATATATATATATATATATATTGAGAGAGAGTATATTTTTTAAGTTTTCATATATAGTATATCAACATTCGCTCCAAAAATTGAAAATTGGTTTGCAAATTTGTCAGAATAGCTAGGGATCCATCATGATCCTGAAATAAGAGAAAAGCAGCAACAAATGCAAGGATTTTAGCTGTAAGCTGGACATCCAGCCATTGTGGGGGGACAAAAATGGGGGGACAGCAGTGTTGAATTATTGTGGGACCAGCAGCGTGAAAGCTCACTCAATACTGTGTATTCCCGGGTTAGTTTTATTTAATATTCTTATATTAATTAAACTTATAATAATATTGTAGGGAAAGCTTGACTATGATGGTAGCTTCGAGGGGTATAATGTTGCATCTATCATTGATATACCTTTGATATACTTCTGATGAATTCCGAGAGGTTTTCTACTCCAAGAACCCCGGCCGTGAGCCAGGCTCGTTTTGTGTTTGTCTGGTTAACCAGGTTGTTGCTGCTGCTGGCAGCTGGAGCGGAGAAGTAGTTGAAGTAACCTGTCTACTTCGCCTTCCACCAGTTTCTGCAGTTCCCTGACGAAGGCCGCAGCAAAGGCGAAACTTTTCGTCAATAAAGATTGCCAGTGTTGCCAAGTGTCGTACTCTTCTCCAAGGGGTACAAACCCATTCTCTATTTTTTTTATGCAAAAGAAACCATAACAATAGCACTTTTGTTTGTGTGTGTGTGTTTGTGTGTGTGTGTGTGTGTGTGTGTGTTCTATGTGTGAGTGTGTGTGTGTGTTTTGTGTGTAAGTGTGTATGGCCAGTGTACTCCAACACAGAAATACTACAAAAAACACGTCAAGAATTTAAGGTTTCGATTTAACCACAGACTTGTACCCATCTTTTTATATATTTTTACACAAAAGTTACACTGAGGACCGTTACATTCTATATTACCAGTAAAATCATTAAATACCTCTGTACGTGATATTCCTACTTATGTACGTAATTCCAGTCCATTTAGATTGATTTTCTGGAGTTAACTATACGAACACCAGATGGAATCATTAGTAAATTTGAATATGATCACCATGAATAATATCCAGTAATGAATCACTTAAGAGAGAGACAGAGAGAGAGAGATGGAGAGAGACAGACAGAGACAGAGACTGCAAGAGGGAAACAGACAAAGATAGTATCTAAACTCCCACTAAAGTTTACAAAGGTTAGAGCTCACACTGGGGTGAAAAGCACCCAAGCTCATTCGGGCCATGGAATATCAAGTCGCCGGTACGAGGTTTCGTCTATTAGCGGTAACGAGAGAGCGCAGACAATGGAGCCGTGTGCTGGTGTTGTCTAATTGGAATAATATAACCAGGCGAGGGGCCTTTGAAACCTGCCTGGTGTAATTGGGACGAGAGAGAGAGCCAGGCTGGAAGAAACCAGCCGATAGATGTATCGTGTCCCTCTGGACACGACTGTGATATCCACGTCTCAATGTCTTTGCCTTTGACCGAAATAAAATGGCCAAACGGGATCGACATAAGAATAGGAAGGATCTAAATAAATAGAAACGACTTGGCTGAATAGGAAGGATCTAAATAGAAACGACTTGGCTGGATAGGAAAGAGCTAAATTGGACCGACCTGGCTAAAAAGGGAACGACTTAACTGAACAAGGAAGTTGTATGGTATTCACTTGTTAAGAGTAGAAGATGCAGTTTTGTTTATCTCTGTACACAACCTGTCTTGAACAAGATAATGTAAACAAAAAATGAGACTCTAATCATGTACTCTGTTTTGAAGGGAGGGGTGGGAGGTAGGGAGGGAGATTTAGGAAGGGAGGTAGGGAGGGAGATTTAGGAAGGGAGGTAGGGAGGGAGATTTAGGAAGGGAGGGGAGTAATGAAAATTGGGGGGATTGTAATTTGTAGAATCTGATTTCGATTTGTGGTCAGTGGATACGTACACTAAATATAGCACACACACACGCACACACACGCACACGTACACACACACACACACACACACACACATAGAAGGTACGGTAAGGTTCTTGAAGCACAGAGAGTGGACCTAGTAGAGATTAACGAAGAGGCAGGGCCAGGAGCTGTGTATCGACCCCTACAGCCACAAATAGGTGAGTACACACACACAGTACCACAGTACCACTCACCTACTACAGTGAGGTTGGTAGTGAAGGTCAGTGTAGGACTTGTGTGAAAGTCTACCCTGCATCTGTAGGTACCATGGTCCCTGGCTAGTACTCCGTGTATCCTGAGGTAGGAGGCGTGGGCGGGGGTGCTCCCGTGGACGTCCTGGGTGTCCCCGTGGGCGTGGGTGGGGGCGTAGAAGACAACACGAGCACCCATATACAAGGAATCCCTATAGTGAGCCGCCAGACCTGCCCTCGCGTCGTAGCTGAGGAAAGACAATCGAATATTCAATTTTAGTTTGTCCTTAAAAGCAGCATCAGGGGGAGAGCAAGCAATGAATAACACTGACCCGTAGCCCCGTTATACATAACACTGACCCGTAGCCCCGTTATACATAACACTGACCCGTAGCCCCGTTATACATAACACTGACCCGTAGCCCCGTTATACATAACACTGAGGACACTTCCTCACGTTGTACCGCGTGATGGTACAACGCCAGATGCTGTACCAACCACATGGTACAACGCCAGATGCTGTACCAACCACATGGTACAACGCCAGATGATGTACCTACCACATGGTACAACGCCAGATGCTGTACCTACCACATGGTACAACGCCAGATGCTGTACCTCCAAGCTCCACATCACTGTGTATGTAACTGAACGACGCACATGAGATGTGTGACCGTGCATGACTTACATGCATGAATCGGTATGTGTGTGTTTACATGCCAAACTTGATCATGCACACATCATCAATCAAACCTCTCAACTCTATTGCCGTCTTCCATGATATGATATGACTTTAGGTAGAAAATTCCCAGCAAATTTCTCACTTTACTCAAGTTAGACCAGATTTAGTTTCCATCAAATTTCTCACTTTACTTAAGTTAGACCAGATTTAGTTTCCAGCAAATTTCTCACTTTACTTAAGTTAGACCAGATTTAGATAAGTTTGATTACGTTACGCTTTAGTCTACTAACGAAATTTAACAAATTATAAACCTACCACAACGCCAATAATATGAAATATTGTGAATAAATGCCTTACAAAACTGACAATTTGATAAAGAAGACAATTGAACAGCATTTAGTTATCTTTATTCTGGAATAATGATACCCAAATGTTGCAAAAAGTGTTTCATTTATCAATATGAAATATTGCACAGAGGCGGGGACTCCACACAGTCAGATAATCACTGTCTAAGACTCGTGTAACAGTCTCAGCAGCACTGAAATTACCACTTTCATTAGAGGGAGGAGATGGGCTGTTGTTACAACAGTAATGAACTGTTAACGGTAATGAGTCGGTTCAACAACAGCTGTGAGTTGGATAAACAATAGCAATGAGTTGTTTGCACACTGGATGATTTTATGCAGATCTTTAACAGCTCTTCCGCCTCGCCTTCCAGTGAGGTGCCTTGATGGTAATGGTAAAGGGCTCTTTATCCAAGGAACTGGAGCCACCCTTGCATTTTTTAATCAAATCTGATTATCTCCGTATGACCCTTACGGATTTAGCGATTCCCCATAACAACAATAATAATAATAATAATAATAATAATAATAATAATAATAATAATATTATTATTATTATTATTATTATTATTATTATTAAAAACAAAACAAAAATTAATAATATAAACAACAACAATAACAACAACATACTTCCCTTTCCAAAAAAAATGTCCTTACAAAAAGTAATCCCAATTAAAGTAATATAAAAGTAAGAAGAATCATTATTTTTACGGCCATTAATGCGTAAAGATAATCATATGCAAATTTAAAACAAACTTGAAGATATTTGTACTTAACAGCAACACGAGGGAATATTTATAAGTAGAGACGTGAAGTTTTCCCATGAATCCCTAAAACCTGGGAAACGAGGCATGCTTTATATCCCCCCTTGGGGGGAAACACAAGATTGAAGGCTAACCATGTGTGGAATACAGTATCGGGTAATTGATTTACGTCTCCTTCTAACTCTCCCCAGGGTCAGGTTAGGTCAGATTTGTCAGGAAACAGGACGAGGGGAAACGACAGCCGTACGACCTACTGTCAACGATAATGATGAGAAGAGACAGGGTACAGAACGACCTCTTATTGAGGCAACGTTTCGCTCTGTGTTAGTGTTCTGTCTTGATCACGGTCCACACAGCGAAACGTGGTCCTCTGCAACCTGCGTGTTTTCTTCCTCTCGTGATCTCGGTTTTAGATCATCCTCCTTATCTCATTTTGTTGCTTGGTTGGTTTATTGGGTTTAAAGCCTGTCGACTACACGAGGGTCATTAAGTCTGCCTGTTATCTGTACGTCACCAGTCAAGGATATTTATAATACCTGAAATAAGGATTAAAGTAAAATCTCAGCGTATAGACACAGATACTTCTCTGTGTATATGCATTGAGAGATACACACTTATTGGCGAGTATCAACTCATACATTCTTCTGAAGAGGACCTCAGTTGGAAGTCGAAATACACAGACAAAATTCCTCTATGTATTTTCTAGTCTACTTGTGGGTTTCCTTCAAAAAGAGACAAGGAAGAGAAGGTACACGTTTTAGATTAGTCACGTGTTTTCCCTTGATTTTTTTAGGACATATGTATCTTTAGTTCACCCTGTTGTTAATTCCGGGGTGAGTGCGTCGCCATCTGTGTTCCAGCTTCCGTACCTTCGGTAACCTCCTGGCAGCCAGGGATAACCGTCTTTAGTTCTATTTCTTCGTTTCTCTGTTTACTTCTTGACTTGGGTAAGGGGGATATGTGTCGCCAGGGCTCAATACGGCGTAAGATGTCGGTGGCCCTATAAACCCCAACAGCATATGGGTCACTTACCTACTGTTTTCCACCTGACAACTGTGTCTAGTGTTGTGTGAGCTTGTTTTGTTTAGCTGATACTCAGTTTAACTGGTGATTTTCAGTACCTATTTACTTTGGGGACCCTCGAGAATATTTATTCATCTATCTGGTAACCGGTGCATGGCTTCAGCACTAACCAGGTGTGGTCTGTCTGGAAGAAAATTTGACTAGCAGAGTGAAGTTTTGATGAGACTTTGACAAGCCCCGGTGGCCTGGTGGGTGGTGGCCCCTGTGGCCTGGTAGGTGGTGGCCCCGGTGGCCTGGTGGCTAAAGCTCTCCCTTCACACACGGAGGGCCCGGGTTCGATTCCCGGCGGGGTGGAAACATTTCGACGTGTTTCCTTACACCTGTTGTCATGTTCAGCTAGCAGCAGATAGGTACCTGGGTGTTAGTCGACTGGTGTGGGTCGCATCCTGTGGGACAAGATTGAGGACCTCAATGGAAATAAGACAGACAGTCCTTGATGATGCACTTTCTTGGGTTATCCTGGGTGGCTAACCTTGTGTGCCTGCCTACCCATCTGTAGATTTATCTCTGTGCGTTCTGCAGACACTGAAACTTGGCTTGTCGGAACTCCTGCTTCTCTTCGAGAAAGCCTCGAAGAGAATAGTTCAGATCTTCTCCTTGGCTGTGTGCCTATCCGAGTCTGGATGATCTCCGAGGTAGCCACCAGGAGACGCTCCAAGTTGCCTTTGAGTTTCGGCTTGATTGACTCTTGTTGGTCTTCATGAGTGCCTGGTGGCTCCTTGGGATTGATGTTACCTCTTCCTCTAGAGTCTGCCCTCTGTCACCCATGGACACATGTGCCTAGCACGGATATCCCTGGCATTTTTTATGTATTTGGTGCACTCTTCATGAGCTTGTTTAGTTAATTGGGGTTAAAATCTATTGGCTATACGAGGCAAAACCAGCCAAGAATACTTCCATCCCTCAAACAGACATTAAAGTCTACTCTTAACATACACATTCTTCAATTTTTTTCACTATTTTTTTGCATCACGGGGAAAGTCTATTTTTTTTATGTCGTATTTTCCCTGACAAACAATATCGCATGACAAACCAACCCATCATCATTTTATATTGTTCGTTTTTCCCCCTCATTACCGTGCGTTGGTTTCTGAACGCTCGCTGCGTCCGTTTGATTATCAAGAGAATTTGATACTTAAACGCAACATTTGCAGAGATTGATTCCCCGTCTTCCAGCCAAAACTGATTCTTATTACCCCGTGTGTAGGGACTGTATTGCATTGCTGCCCTGCGTTGTGCTGTATAACACTGTATTGCACTTTACTAAGACCGTAATTATATTTATAATTGTGTCGAATTGCATTGCATGAATTGTCATGAATTGTATTGCACTGCTCTTACAGGAATTGTACTGCACTTACCTGTAGATGGGCTTGACGATGCCTTGCTTGTACCAGAGGACCAGGAGGGCGGGGTCAGAGGACATCGGGGAGGTCAAGTTGCAAGGGAGGTCAGCCACGCCCCCCTCTGCAACCACCACAACCCGCGTGGGACCTGCAACACGAGAGAAGTTGGATCACTCTAAAGCAGAGATAAGGAGGGAAGGATTGACGGAGATGCAACAGAAGGCAGGAAAGGACAGGATAATTTCAGTGGGGCAAATGAGATTATTTTAGGTGTAGCTGAGAGACTCGGAGCTAAGAACGGCGTAGAGGTAATATTTAATGATTAATTATAAAAAGGAGGGAATAGAAGTGTATAAATTTGAGAATTATGTGAATTAATAGTAAGTGTGAGGGGGGTGCGTAAGGCAGAGACCGGAATGAAAGGGAATAAAGCAACTGGGATTGATGGAATCAAGACAGAAATCTTCACAGCAGGTGGGGATAAAGTTGTGGAGTGGTTGGTGATATTGCTCAGTACATGTATGAAGGGAGAAAGGGAAAAGGGAATAAAAGAGAGTGTAAGAATTATAGGGAAATAAACCTGTTGAGAATACTGGGTAAAGTGCATGACAAAGTTATTATTGAAATAATTATTGGTAAGACAGAGAGTGGGATAGCAGAGGAACGAGGAGATTTTAGAAATTGTAAGAGATGTGTAGACCAAGTGTTTACATTGAAGCATATACGTAAACAGTACTTAGATAAATAAAAGTAACTTTTCACTGCATTTACAGATTTAGAAAAGGCAAATGATAGGGTGGATAGGGAAGCAATGTGGCAGATGTTGCAAGTGTGTGGAATAGGTAGTAGGTTAGTGAGGCTCATAATAGGATATGTAGGAGAGAGAGAGAGGGAGATTATTTTCCAGTAAAAGTAGGCCTTAGACAGGGTAAAACGGTGGACATGTTTCCTTACACCTGCTGCCCCTGTTCACCTAGCAGTAAGTAGGTACCTGGGTTTTAATCGACTGTTGTGGGTCGCATCCTGGGTGCAAGATTAACCTAAGTTACCAGAAATGCTCTAACCAGGAACTTTCAATATAGTAAACTAATGATAAACTAGACACATATGCAACACTTGGGTACCTTTGAGGAAACGTGCCGCCACACAGTGGCTTCATCAGTCCATACAAAGGAGAATAGTGAAGATCAGGAGGAGTTTGAGGTAATCAACTTATTATCAACTTGTTGGTTCTCTAAAAAATTCATCTACATACTAATGATGGCACCCATGTCTCTCATATTTGCATCATGTACTTGTAGAAATAAAGATTATTATTATTATTATTATTATTATTATTATATAAATGGTAGTCAAATAGTCGAATAGTAGTCATAACATGGTCATATGATAATCAAATAATGTGAAGATATTTAAAATAATTCAAAGAGAATTCAGACAATCACACAACATTCACATATATTCCAACACTTCCGGAAAAATGTAATAAGGTAAAAAAAAAAACTAAAATGTTGTATATTATTTTTCCTCAATTACTTTCTTGGACTCCTCGTCCGTTTCCCATCAAGACTTATTAAAAAAAAAAAATCTTCATATTCATCACTGTAGAAATAAAATCCCAATAGCCAATAAGAAAACATCAGTGTATATTCAAACTCATTAAGTAAAACAATTTATTTGTAAATTTTAAGCAATGGCGCATTTTTCGCTTCAGGCGATGATAAAAAGTAATGATATGCAAACATATACACTCATATATATATATACAGGAAGATTTTCGTAAGTTTCTGAGATCTTAACGAGGGGAAATGATGTACCCAAATTTACATAATGTGCATTTGTGCGGGGGGACTAATTTCAGAGTGCTATGTACTTTGTACTAGGCAAAGATTTTTTTTGGGGGGAAGGGAGGGGGGGTTGGGGGGGGTTATCGTCAGGAAAACTCATACGAGTGTCTTGAAGAGTGTTAGCTGAGACACTCTTTGTGTGGTCATTAGTTGGTGCTTATTGTAAGGTCTCTGGTTAGTTGTTTGTGGTGTGATTAGCAATGCTGCTGCTATTGGTGCTATTGCTACTACTACTACTGATGTTATTGATGCTACTACTACTAGTGTTATTATTGGTGTTACTACTACTGCTGCTGTTATTGGTCTACTACTGCTGCTGCTAATACTACTGCTTCGACTTCTGCTGTTATTTTATATTAGTTCTACTGCTGCTGCAATCCCCACCTACACAGCTTAACCTCGAAGTAATAGTGTGGTATCCCCTGACACAGCAAAAAACTTACAGTGGTATCCCCTGACACAGCCATAACCTCCGACACATAGTGGTATCCCCTGACACAGCCATAACATCTTAATAACCCATACTCAGTCGATAAGCTTGAAACCTGAAAAACTGAAGACAAACTTATATACTCCGAGACATACATAAGCACAGACTGAACAAGAAAAACCTGAATGAAAAGCAAAGATGCTAATTTTTACTGAGACAACGCTGAGAAGACAGCTGAGGCGTCGCTGAGGAGACAGCTGAGGCGTCGCTGAGGAGGCAGCTGAGGCGTCGCAGAAGTTGTCAGTTCTAGCCACGATCTGGTCTAAGTATGCACATATTTTTGCCTGATTTCTGGGGCCCCGTGTGCTGTGAGGTAACACACAAGACACGCATACTCACCTATTTGTACTCACCTATTTGTGGTTGCAGGGGTCGATTCATAGCTCCTGGTCCCCCTCTTCACTGATTGCTACTAAGTCCTCTCTCTCCCTGCTCCATGAGCTTTATCAAACCTCGTCTTAAAAGTATGTATGGTTCCTGCCTCCACTACGTCACTTTCCAGACTATATTCCACTTCCTGACAACTCTAGAAATGAAGAAATACTTCCTAACATCCCTTTGACTCATCTGAGTCTTCAGCTTCCAATTGTGACCCCTTGTTTCTGTGTCCCCTGTGTGTGTGTGTGTGAGTGTGTGTGTGTGTGTGTGAGTGTGTGTGTAGGTGTTTAGAAAAGTCAACTGCTCCTTCTGATATCTCCGAGACCAGGCAGAGGGAAAATTCAATTCAATTTGGAGCGATGATTACTGTGGACCAAGTGTAGAGGTGATTAGATTTTGGTGGGCTCAGTTTGCATGTTATTGGCGAATTTGCGTAATGAAAAAATCTTTCTGCAACTCCACCTTTGGCTACACTCAGGACTCCCCCGTAATTGGTATGTGTATATAATCACCTATTCCGATTGTAGGAGTCGAGTGGCAGCTCCTGGCCCTACCTCTTAACCGGGCCGTTATCGAGTTCACTTCCTTCTAGCCCTATTATGCCTGGTTTTAAAGGTGTATATTAAATATGTCTTCGCCACATCTTCACCCATGTGTGTGTGTGTGTGTGTGTGTGTGTGTGTCTGTGTCTGTGTGTGCTCACCTAATTGTGGTTGCAGGGGTCGAGACTCCGCTCCTGGCCCCGCCTCTTCACTGATCGCTACTGGGTCCCCTCTCTCCCTTCTCCATGAGCTTTATCATACCTCGTCTTAAAGCTATGTATGGTTCCTGCCTCCACTACATCACTTGCTAGACTGTGTGTGTGTGTGTGTGTGTGTGTGTGTGTGTGTGTGCACTGGACAGACGGTCTTACTATTATTCCAAAAAAACAAGAAACACGTAACTAAAATTACAGATCCGTCTGAATCACGTTTGGCCTGAAGCACTGTAGATCGCCCTCCCTACTGACCAGTCCATGGCTCTCTCTCTCTCCTCTCTCTCTCATCTCTCTCTCTCCTCTCCCTCTCTCCTCTCTCTCTCACACCAAATTGTACGAGCCGGGTTAATCACGTAACTTTCCCTCGCTCTGCCTCGTAATTCGAGGCGACTGCCCAGTTTGTCAATCAGGTTCCAGTCATCTGATGGCCCAAACAAATTCAAGTTCAGGTAATTAATTTGCAATCATTCCAGCCAACACAGGTAAAGGTAATTCCCGAGACCTAAATGGTCTCAAAACGGTGACAAAATGGTCAGAAAAAGACCACAAAATGTTTGTTAGTCTGAATAACGGGCAAATTCCTTTTGTGATGGCACTGTTTCCTGGGGGATGTAGCGACCTGGGAGGGGGAATTGGGAGGCAGCTCCATTTCCTGGAATCAAGAGCCTAATACAAAGCCCAACCTCTACACTACATCATACCAGCCCCCACACTACATACCAACCCTAACACTACATCATACCAACCCCCACACTACATACCAACCCCCACACTACATACCAACCCCCACACTACATCATACCAACCCCCACACTACATCATACCAACCCCCACACTACATCATACCAACCCCCACACTACATCATACCATCCCCACACTACATCATACCATCCCCACACTACATCATACCATCCCCACACTACATCATACCACCACCATACCACACAATAATAGCCCACACTACACAGTACCACCCCACACAGTGCCACTCCACACCACACTACCACACTACACAGTGCCACACTAAACATTGCCACACCACACAGTGCCACACTACACACCGCCACACTACACAGTGCCACACCACTCTACACAGTGCCACACTACACAGTGCCACACTACACCACACTGTGCCACATCACACAGTGCCACCCCACACTACACAGTGCCACACTAAACAGTGTCACACCCCACAGTGCCACACTACCACTCCACACTACACAGTGCCACACTAAACAGTGTCACACCCCACAGTGCCACACTACACAGTACCACTCCACACTACACAGTACTACACCACACTGTGCCCAACCACACAGTGCCACCCCACACTACACAGTGCCACACTAAACAGTGCCATACCACACAGTGCCACACTACACAGTGCCACTCCACACCAGATGCTATGAAACGACATAACTCGATCGTCGACAGGTGAGGCATTAAGCTGTGATGCCAAGCTTAATTAATCTCAGCTTTCCCTCTAAGCTGTCAAAAATCATCCCTGTTTTATTAGGGCAGATGTATTAATGTCTGAGTTATTCCAGGATCTATACACACACACACACACTCATACTATACATATATATATATATATATATATATATATATATATATATATATATATATATATATATATATATATGTGTGTGTGTGTGTGTGTGTGTGTGTGGTGTCGAATAGGTAAAACTTGTGTTTTTGGCTTAAATAGCAACGCTTTTCTTGCCGAATAAGGCAAGTTAAAATTTGTGTATGCAATAATTTCGCAAAAATCATTTTGAACCTAATGAAAAAAATATATTTTGTGTTTATTATTAAATTATTGTAAACTTATCTAAAATATATATAGTCGGATTAGGTTAAATTAAATTGCGCTTGTTATAATATGTTTAGGTAAGTTTTCTAAGGTTCTTTTGGTACAAAATTATTAATTTTTACATTAACATAAATGAAAAAATTATATCTTTAAACGTATAAGAGAAAATTTTGAAAGACTTAATTTTAAATGAGTTCTTGCTAATTGACCAGTTTTACCTATTCGACACGACATATATATATATATATATGTTATAGATCTGTGTACAGGTTTACATATATGCATATACGTTGTTATATGCATATATGTTTACAAGCCTACATGCCTACAAATCTGTATGTTTACGCATCTTTATGTTGGCAAAATTTAACTCTGGCGTACAAAAACCACGATCTAGGCGACGTAGTTTTTGAAGCTGGAACAGAAACCTGAGACTCAGCGAGCACACTCCACAACACAGTAACATAACCTGAGACTCAGCAAGCACACTCCACAACACAGTAACATAAACCTGAGACTCAGCAAGCACACTCCACAACACAGTAACATAAACCTGAGACTCAGCGAGCACACTCCACAACACAGTAACATAACCTGAGACTCAGCAAGCACACTCCACAACACAGTAACATAACCTGAGACTCAGCAAGCACACTTCACAACACAGTAACATAACCTGAGACCAGCAAGCACACTCACAACACAGTAACATAACCTGAGACTCAGCGAGCACACTCACAACACAGTAACATAACCTGAGACTCAGCAGCACACTCCACAACACAGTAACATAACCTGAGACTCAGCAAGCACACTCCACAACACAGTAACATAACCTGAGACTCAGCGAGCACACTCCACAACACAGTAACATAACCTGAGACTCAGCAAGCACACTCCACAACACAGTAACATAACCTGAGACTCAGCGAGCACACTTCACAACACAGTAACATAACCTGAGACTCAGCAAGCACACTCCACAACACAGTAACATAACCTGAGACTCAGCGAGCACACTCCACAACACAGTAACATAACCTGAGACTCAGCAAGCACACTCCACAACACAGTAACATAACCTGAGACTCAGCGAGCACACTCCACAACACAGTAACATAACCTGAGACTCAGCAAGCACACTCCACAACACAGTAACATAACCTGAGACTCACGAGCACACTCCACAACACAGTAACATAACCTGAGACTCAGCAAGCACACTCCACAACACAGTAACATAAACCTGAGACTCAGCAAGCACACTCCACAACACAGTAACATAACCTGAGACTCAGCAAGCACACTCCACAACACAGTAACATAACCTGAGACTCAGCGAGCACACTCCACAACACAGTAACATAAACCTGAGACTCAGCAAGCACACTCCACAACACAGTAACATAACCTGAGACTCAGCAAGCACACTCCACAACACAGTAACATAACCTGAGACTCAGCAAGCACACTCCACAACACAGTAACATAAACCTGAGACTCAGCAAGCACACTCCACAACACAGTCAACATAACCTGAGACTCAGCGCACACTCCACAACACAGTAACATAACCTGAGACTCAGCAGCACACTCCACAACACAGTAACATAACCTGAGACTCAGCAAGCTCACTCCACAACACAGGTAACATAACCTGAGACTCACAAGCACACTCCACAACACAGTAACATAACCTGAGACTCAGCAAGCACACTCCACAACACAGTAACATAACCTGAGACTCAGCAAGCACACTCCACAACACAGTCAACATAACCTGAGACACAGCAAGCACACTCCACAACACAGTAACATAACCTGAGACATCAGCAAGCTCACTCCACAACAAGTAACATAACCTGAGACTCACGGTATGACTTAACAAATCTTTGAGGACCATTGTTAACTTATACCATGAATTAAGGCTCGCGGTGGCAGTCAGTCATCTTAGCCACAGTGAAGTACTGACATTTATTAGGAAGACTGGCTGTTACAACACATATACGGCTCACCGGAGTGCGGGTTCTACAAACATCCGAAGCTGAATCGCAAAGAATTCACAAGATTCACACGGGACGCACGAGACCCAAAAACTCCTGTGAATTCCTCCCATGGTTCGAACTATGGTACTTTGTCTTAGCGTGCTTCATACACCAGGGAACTTATCGAATCATCATAAAGCGGTTGGTGGACGAAACGTCTACAAATAAAATACCAGAACCCGTGTATCGTGTCATTATCAATATAATGTCACTGTATTCTGCCATTTTATAGCTGGTTCTGACTCCGGCGAACACTGAGCTTCGTCGTTGCACTGAGCTTCGCCGTCGCCATGAACACCACCCAGTGGCTGTCGTTCTCCACCCTGGGAGGGAAGGTGGACATCGTCTCCTGCCTGCTCAGTTTCGCTTCGAAATTCACCTCGATTTCGTTAAACCTCCCAATTTGTGTTGCGAAGCTGCGTTTTCAAGTTGCAGTTTTTCAAGCGCTGTTGTAAGGTGCGGAAGGTAAACACTCTTTGTGTTGACTCTCACGTAAGTGTTCTTATAGTTCTTTTGTTCCCGCCGCTGGTGAAGTATATAAGATACATACACCGAGAGGTGTACGTGTGTATACATACACAGAGAGACATACGCATAAATCCTTATTCTAGGGAATACAGTGCTTTCAACGGTGGTAAAAGGGGGGACATGAAGTCTTAATGACCCTTGCGTAGTATTAGCCTTTAATCCCCAGTAACCAGCCTTGGTATATTAGATTTCAGCTGGTATGTACACAGATATGCATCTCTCTACGGGTATGTACACAGATATACATCTCTCAGCGGGTATATACGCAGGACATGCGTCTCCCAGCGGATATAATTAGAAGGTAAGAATTTCTCAGCCGGTATATATATATATATATATATATATATATATATATATATTATATCCCGTCGGATATACACGGGTCTACACAGAGGTTGTTTCTCTGTGTATGTTTAGTTTAAGGAGTTGCAAATTTGATTTTTTTCTGAAATGGTTAAAAACTGTAATCGCTGAAATCAGATCAGTTACTAACGAATAGATTTTCTGATCGGCTTCTAACTTTTACCCATGCACATGAATTTGCTATATTCCGTATTTCAGAGACTGGAGTATTGTTGAAGAGGTGAGGTGCGTCTTGCGTGGCTCATCTGCGCAAGACAAAATTTAACCCATAGTAACTAGATAGTCTTTAACCCATAGTAACTAGACAGACTTTAACCCATAGTAACTAGACACTCTTTAATTTGCTTCACACGTAAACAAAAAATTCTCGTCGACTGTTCTGAAATTTTCTGATTAGTACTGAAGGATCTTTACGTATAAATACGTATGTGAGGCTTTCTAATGCCACAATTATACTATCTCTGCCACAATTATACTATCTCTGCCACAATTATACTATCTCTGCCACAATTATAAGAACATAAGAAAGGAGGAACACTGCAGCAGGCCTGTTGGCCCATTCTAGGCAGGTCCTTCACATTCCATCCCACTAACAGAATATTTGCTCAACCCAATTTTCAATGCTACCCAAGAAATAAGCTTTGATAATTTTATTTACTCATGTGAAATTCCCACTCAAATCCAACCCCTTTCACTCATGAATTTATCCAACCTAAATTTAAAACTACCCAAGGTCCTTGCTTCAATAACCCTACTAGGCAGACTGTTCCACTCATCAACTACCCTATTTCCAAACCAATACTTTCCTATATCCTTTCTAAATCTAAACTTATCTAACTTGAATCCATTATTGCGGGTTCTCTCTTGGAGAGATACCCTCAAGACCTTATTTATATCCCCTTTGTTAATACCCATTTTCCACTTGTATACCTCGATCATGTCTCCCCTCATTCTACGTCTTACAAGTGAATGTAATTTAAGGGTCTTCAATCTTTCTTCGTAAGGAAGATTTCTAATGCTATGTATTAATTTAGTCATTCTACGCTGAATGTTTTCTAACGAATTTATGTCCATTCTGTAATATGGAGACCAGAACTGAGCTGCGTAATCTAGGTGAGGCCTTACTAATGATGTATAAAGCTGTAATATAACCTCTGGACTTCTGTTGCTAACACTTCTTGATATAAATCCCAGTAATCTATTTGCCTTATTACGTACGCTTAGGCATTGCTGTCTTGGTTTAAGGTTGCTGCTTACCATCACCCCCAAGTCCTTCTCGCAATCTGTATGGCTAAGTTCTACGTTATTTAACTTATAAGTGCTTGGGTTATGGACACTCCCGAGCTTTAGAACTTTGCATTTATCTACATTGAACTGCATCTGCCATTTTTCTGACCAGGAATTGAGTTTGTCTAAATCCTCCTGTAGTTCACTGACATCTACGTCTGAATCGATTATCCTACCTATCTTCGTGTCATCAGCGAATTTGCTCATATCACTAGAAATTCCCTCGTCAAGGTCATTTATATATATTATAAACAACAACGGGCCCAAAACCGATCCCTGAGGAACGCCACTTGTTACAGATCCCCACTCCGATTTAACCCCATTTATGCACACCCTCTGCTTCCTATTGGTGAGCCATGACTCGATCCATGACAACACTTTTCCCCCAATGCCATGAGCAGCCACTTTCTTTAACAGTCTCTGATGTGGTACTCTATCAAAAGACTTACTAAAATCCAAATAAACAATATCGAATTCTTTATCATTATCAACTGCCTCAAAAGCCCCACTTAAAAAGTTAACAAATTAGTTAGGCAGGAACGGCCCCTGGTGAATCCATGCTGAGTATCATTAATCAAATTATGCCTATCTAGTTGGCTTCTTATGTTATCAGCTATAATCGACTCTAGTAATTTGCCTACAATTGATGTTAGACTTATTGGGCGGTAATTTGATGGTAACGACTTGTCCCCTGCTTTAAAAATAGGAATTACATTAGCCATCTTCCACGTATCCGGCACTACACCTGTTTGAAGAGATAGGTTAAAAATGTTAGTTAAGGGTTCACAGAGTTCTATTTTGCATTCGGAACAATTTAAAACCCTGTATATGACATTCAGCAGGCATGTCCCTATTTTTCGTATTGAACCACGTCTCAGTTATGGCAAATACATCAATGTTACCTGCACTTGCAACTAATCTCAAATCGTCCATCTTATTCCTAGCACTACGACTATTTGTATAATACACTTTTAAAGACCCTCCTTTCTCTTTACCCTTCCTGCTCCATTCTGTTTTACCACTATACCTATTTCTGTCCTTGTTATTGTTAAGATTTTTTATATCAAAGCCTAGATCTATATTTCGACATTCAGTATTTTCCATTTCTAAACCCATACCTCTAACTAATCCTAGTTTAAAGTCCTAACAACACCCTCAACTGAGCTAGCAAGAAAATCCACACCTGCCCTGGATAAGTGAACCCCATCCCTGGCATACATGTCATTTCGGCCATAGAAGAGGTCCCAGTTGCAAATGAATGGTACTGCATTATCCTTACAGTGTTTGTCCAGCCAGCAATTGACACCAATTGCCCTGGACAGCCATTCATCTCCAACTCCTCTCCTTGGCAAAATACCACATATGACAGGGTTCCCACCCTTCTTCCTAATTATGTCTATTGCTGACCTATACCAGCTAGTCAGGTCCTCACTCCTACGTCTGCCAACATCGTTGCCTCCAGCACTGAGACAGATAATAGGATTGCTCCCATTACCTCTCATGATGTCGTCCAGACGGCTAACAATATCCTCCATCCCAGCCCCAGGAAAGCAAACCCTCTGTCTCCTACTTCTCTCTTTCAAGCAGAAGGCCCTATCCATATACCTAATTTGACTATCCCCAACAAGGAGGGAGCTGTTAGGGCTTTAAACTAGAAAAAGTTAGTGGTATGGGTTTTGGGGGGAAAACAGTGAAGTCATAGATGTCATAGAACTTCAGGAAGATTTAGACAAACTTAATTCGTGGTCAGAAAAGTGGCAGATGCAGTTCAATGTAGATAAATGCAAGGTTCTGAAGCTCGGGAGTGTCCATGACCCAAGCACTTATAAGTTAAATAACGTAGAACTTAGCCATACAGATTGCGAGAAGGACTTGGGGGTGATGGTAAGCAGCAACCTTAAACCAAGACAGCAATGCCTAAGCGTACGTAATAAGGCAAATAGATTACTGGGATTTATATCAAGAAGTGTTAGCAACAGAAGTCCAGAGGTTATATTACAGCTTTATACATCATTAGTAAGGCCTCACCTAGATTACGCAGCTCAGTTCTGGTCTCCATATTACAGAATGGACATAAATTCGTTAGAAAACATTCAGCGTAGAATGACTAAATTAATACATAGCATTAGAAATCTTCCTTACGAAGAAAGATTGAAGACCCTAAAATTACATTCACTTGTAAGACGTAGAATGAGGGGAGACATGATCGAGGTATACAAGTGGAAAATGGGTATTAACAAAGGGGATATAAATAAGGTCTTGAGGATATCTCTCCAAGAGAGAACCCGCAATAATGGATTCAAGTTAGATAAGTTTAGATTTAGAAAGGATATAGGAAAGTATTGGTTTGGAAATAGGGTAGTTGATGAGTGGAACAGTCTGCCTAGTAGGGTTATTGAAGCTAGGACCTTGGGTAGTTTCAAATTTAGGTTGGATAAATTCATGAGTGAGAGGGGTTGGATTTGAGTGGGACTCGCGCATGAGTGGGTAGAATTGTCAAAGCTTATTTCTTGGGTAGCATTGAAAATTGGGTTGAGCAAATATTCTGTTAGTGTAATAATATTGGTAGAATTACCGACAATATGTTAAGTAAAAGGACACAAATGCAACTAATGTGACATTTTATTGTGGCAACGTTTCGCTTCCAGTGTGCTTTTCTCAAGCCGTTACTTAACGCTTGTAACGGCTTGAGAAAGCTCCTGGAGAGCGAAACGTTGCCACAATAAAATGTCACATTAGTTGCATTTGTGTCATTTTACTTAACATTCTGTTAGTGGGACGGATTGTGAAGGACCTGCCTAGTATGGGCCAACAGGCCTGCTGCAGTGTTCCTCCTTTCTTATGTTCTTATGTTCTTATCATACATCCATTCAATGCTAAAGGTAATTGACTTGTGGTCGCTTGAGCCGAGTTCCTCTGTAATTTCTAAATTATTAACAAGGGTTTCCTTGCTTGCCAGAACCAAGTCAAGTAGGTTATTTCCCCTTGTAGGTTCTGTTACAAACTGCTTCAAAAAGCAATCCTGAACTACTTCTAAAAAGTCGTTAGATTCTAAATTCCCTGTCATGAAATTCCAATCAATCTGACTAAAGTTAAAGTCCCCTAGAATTACTACGTTATCGTGTCTTGTGGCCTTAACAATTTCCTCCCAAAGTAGTCTCCCTTGTTCCTATCTAAGTTTGGAGGACGGTAAATCACGCCTAAAATCAATTTTTCACACCCCTCTGAAAATTCTATCCAGACAGACTCTGTATGTGTTAATTCAGACTTTATACCCGTTTTTATGCAACAATTTAAATGATCACGGACATAGAGTGCCACCCCACCCCTTTCCCGATACTTCTGTCTACTTGGAACAATTTAAAACCCTGAATGTGACATTCGGCAGGCAAGTCCCGATTTTTCATATTAAACCATGTCTCAGTTATTGCAAAAACATCAATATTACCCGTACTTGCAACTAATCTCAACTCGTCCATCTTATTCCTAGCACTACGACTATTGGTGTAATATATATTTAGAGACCTTCCTTTCTCTTTACCCTTCCTGCTCATCTCTGTTTTTCCACTATACCTATTACTGTCCTTGTCATCTAGTGTCACTAGCTTTCCACTATCCACCTTATTCTGCCTATTACTAGTTCTCCTACAACTTATAATATTACTACACTGGGACTTCTCTGTTTTCCCCCCAAAACCCATACCACTAACTATTTCTAGTTTAAAGCCCTAACAGCTCCCTCCACTGCAGTTGCCAGTGCCCCCACCCCAGACCTGGATAAGTGAACCCCATCCCTGGCATACATGTCATTTCTGCCATAGAAGAGGTCCCAGTTGTCAATGAATGTTACTGAATTTTCCTTACAGTATTTGTCCAGCCAGCAATTGACACCAATTGCCCTGGACAGCCATTCATTTCCAACTCCTCTCCTTGGCAAAATACCACATATGACAGGGTTCCCACCCTTCTTCCTAATTATGTCTATTGCTGACCTAAACCTGCTAGTCAGGTCCTCACTCCTACGTCTGCCAACATCGTTGCCTCCAGCACTGAGACAGATAATAGGATTGCTCCCATTACCTCTCATGATGTCGTCCAGACGGCTAACAATATCCTCCATCCCAGCCCCAGGAAAGCAAACCCTCTGTCTCCTACTCCTATCAATCAAACAGAAAGCCCTATCCATGTACCTAACCTGACTGTCCCCAACAACAACAATGTTTTTACCTTCCTTTGTGTCTTTCGTCGTGACGCTCCCAGAAGTCGACTCACATTCATCGGGTAGCACGGAGAATGGGTTCGATGTTTCCACAACATTCTCCTGGGTCTTCGTTGTTTCTACCTCTCCACCCGTCCTCTTGAGCCTTAACTTTGTCCCATGCGTTTTAGCCACTGTCCAGGTTCCTTTCCTGGCTTGAGGATTCTCAACATGAGGATTACTACGAATCCTCTTGTTTTCCTCAGTCAGTCGCTGTATCTCAAGCTTAGCTACCCTCAGTTCTTCCTTCAGCTGCTGGTAGAGTAGCTCAAGAGAGGACATCTTCTTCAGATTGACAGAGAGCACACAAGACACGTCTTCACTGAGTTAAGTCAGGTCCACCACTTAAGTTAAGTCAGGTCCACCACTGAGTTAAGTCAGGTCCACCACTGAGTTAAGTCAGGTCCACCACTGAGTTAAGTCAGGTCCACCACTGAGTTAAGTCAGGTCCACCACTGAGTTAAGTCAGGTCCACCACTATCTCTGCCACAATTATACTATCTCTGCCACAATTATACTATCTCTGCCACAATTATACTATCTCTGCCACAATTATACTATCTCTGCCAGGGTTCATCAGCGTTTAAGTAACGTAATGATTTCTGTTCTAAAGTCATAGTTCCTGGAGTTTGTCATCCGTGGTATTAAGCCCAGTTAATACAATTGTCTTATGGTAATTCACAGTCTAAAAAAAACGTGCGTATAGTGACTCCCCACAACGTGGGAGTCTGCGTCAAGACAGGTGTGGGAAGGTGATAGCTGGAATCTGCGTCAGGCAGGTGTGGGAAGGTGATAGCTGGAATCTGCGTCAGGCAGGTGTGGGAAGGTGATAGCTGGAATCTGCGTCAGGCAGGTGTGGGAAGGTGATAGCTGGAATCTGCGTCAGGCAGGTGTGGGAAGGTGATAGCTGGAATCTGCGTCAGGCAGGTGTGGGAAGGTGATAGCTGGAATCTGCGTCAGGCAGGTGTGGGAAGGTGATAGCTGGAATCTGCGTCAGGCAGGTGTGGAAGGTGATAGCTGGAATCTGCGTCAGGCAGGTGTGGGAAGGTGATAGCTGGAATCTGCGTCAGGCATGTGTGGGAAGGTGATAGCTGGAATCTGCGTCAGGCAGGTGTGGGAAGGTGATAGCTGGAATCTGCGTCAGGCAGGTGTGGGAAGGAACGTGAGCCATCAGGGGACCCATAACACCACTCAGCCGAGGACTCAACCTTCTCAAGGCCATAACATAAGATTTCACGAGTTTAAACCCTTCCAATATGTGTGTGTGTGTGATATATATATATATATATATATATATATATATATATATATATATATATATATATATATATATATATATAAATATAATATATATATATATATTATAAATAGATTAGTAAAACTGGTCAATTAGCAAGAACTCATCTAAAATTAAGTCCTTTCTAAAATTTTCTCTTATACGTTTAAATATTTTTTTTTAATTTATGTTAATGTAAAATTTATAATTTTGTACCAAGAGAAATTTTGAAAACCTACCTAACCTTATTACAACAAGCGCAATTTAATTTAGCCTAACCCAACTAAATATATTTTAGATACGTTAACATTAATTTAATAATAAACAAACACAATGAAATATATTTTTTCGTTATGTTCAGAATGATTTTGGCGAAATTATTGCATACACAAATTTCACTTGTCTTAAATGGCAAGGTGAGCGTTGCTATTTAGCCAAAATCGCAAGTTTTACCTAATCGGCACGACATATATATATATAATGTCGTGCCGATTAGGTAAAACTTGCGATTTTGGCTTAAATAGCAACGCTCACCTTGCCATATAAGACAAGCGAAAATTTGTGTATGCAATAATTTCGCAAAAAATCATTCTGAACCTAACGAAAAAAATATATTTCATTGTGTTTGCTTATTATTTAATTATTGTAAACGTATCTAAAATATATTTAAGTTGGATTAGGCTAAATTAAATTACGCTTGTTATAATATGGTTAGGTAAGTTTTCTAAGTTTCTTTTGTTACAAAATTATAAATGTTTACATTAACATAAATGAAAAAATATATCTTTAAATGTATAAGAAATTTTTTAGAAAGGACTTAATTTTAAATGAGTTCTTGCTAATTGACTAGTTTTACCTAATGCAGACATTATAAAATTTTATATATATATATATATATATATATATATATATATATATATATATATATATATATATATATATATATATACATATATATATCAGAGCTATATAAATAACTTCATAATCCTTGAACGTAAAAATTGAGATTTAAAAGAATGCGACGGTATATTAGAAAACGGGGAAGTTTTAGTAATTTTGAAGGGGACTTCAGCTGTGCAAAGTTAGCGAATATTGCAGAAAAAAATATATATAACGAAAGCCCGTTTCGTCAGGGAGCTTAAAAATTAATTTTGCTGGAGAGAATGTGATACTTTAAGACAGTGTGCTAATGGAGCAATTATTATTTTTTCGTTAGTTGTGAATGTTATCAAGAAACTGATACAATTAAAATTCTTGTTCTGCTCCTCTTCTTCATACTATTTTAGGTGCTCATTCTCATAGGTTGTTAGTGGTGTGGGTGTATGTACATGGGTGGTGTCTGTGTGGGTGTATGTACATGGGTGGTGTCTGTGTGGGTGTATGTACATGGGTGGTGTCTGTATGGGTCTTTGTACATGGTGTCTGTGTGGGTGGGAGGGTGAGGGGTATTCACCCAGTTGTATTCGCCTTGTTGTCTGCCCAATTTGATTCATAGCCTCCTGTCCCCCACTTCTCAAGCACTCCCATCAGGCTTTGTTAGCCCCTGGCTTCCAGAGCTCGATCATACCTGCTCTTGAATCTGTGTAGCGTTTGTCTCTACCACTTCGTCTAATAACTCTTCTTCGTTCTTTGTACAACTCTGACACTTAATAGTTCTCTCAACTTGATGCTCATCCACGTCTTTAGTTGACACTTGTCCCTTGGCTTCCTCTCATCTGTTTCTCTCCCCTGAGTATTTTACATGTTATGATCATGTCCTCCCTGTCCTCACGCCTAAGACTGTTAGTTTCAGTTGCTTGAGTTTTGCCTTTTATTCAGTTTTACTCAGTATTGCGAAACTTTGTTCAAGTGTAGTCTCCATGCCGGGGTGGTTCACACACAAAGAACATAACGTAGGTTATGTTCTAGTTTTTTTTAATAAAGTTCTCTGAAACTGCATTAACTTTGAGTTAGTTTTATATATGTCGCTTAAGCTATGCAGTTATGTTCTCCAAATATGCTTAGTACGATACTTACTCCAGATTTGTCTCCTGGTGCGTTGTTTGCAGTGCCTCTCCTCCCTCACGGTGTTTACTGTTATTACTTTGCAAACTATCAAGAATGAATTCTAGTATACTTTCGTGACCACGTGTGTCGCCTGTTCGTTATCTTAGAGGCTTTCTCACTGTGAAATTTCACATCAGATAAAGGGATAAAGATCAGTTCTCCTTTGTTGGGTGGGTTTTATGAAGCAAGAGGCGAGTTGTGATCCCTGGGACTGCACTCGTGCTCACTGGCATCTATGCTGCAGGTGCTCAGTGAACAGTCTGTTGCCTTCCCATTTTCACTCTTGGCATCTCTCCGGGTTCCTCGACCTTCAAGGTGGAGAGTGCTTTGATGCTGGAAAAGAGCTCTTGAGCCAGGGAACTGGAACTACTATTCCGTGGATCAAGCCTGATTGCCGTCACCACCACCTACGTACTGTTTTACGTTGGGTTAGTACTTCTTCCTTAGTACATTAATAATGGTTCTAATTCTTCGATAAAGACCCCTTTCGAGCCTTCTATTTAGTTTCACACATACTTATACCGTCAATTAGCTCCCTTTGTGGTTTATTACCTGGTCCCTACCCATCATCGTCTTGTGTATGTGTACAGCCGATTAGTTTGTGTCATCCTGTGCTCCTTCAGGAGTTGGACAAAATATGAAAACCTGCTGACTGAACTGTCGAATGGATGAATAATCAATTTAAATGTGTTACAGGTCCCTTTTTGCACTATCTTCCAAGACGATAATGCACAAATTCCCAGCTAGTTACTCAAAACTGGCATGAAGAACATGAAAGTGAAGTCGAACACTTGGATTGGTCCCCACAATCGCCAGATCTTAATATCGAGTATCTGTGGAATCAATTGGAACAGCAAGTTAGGAACCGATTTCCTCCACCGTTGTCTTTGGAAGAGTTAGTACAAGTTTTACTCGAATGGCTCAAAATTTCCCTGGATACTGTTCAGATGCCATATGAATCAATTCCTCAACGAACTGCGCTGTTTTAGCTGCAAATGGAGGACCAACTCCATATTGAATCTAAAAAATGTTAAAGAACAAGGTGTTCGTATTATTTTGTCTAACCCTTGTATATCTGAATTGTCAGTCTGCTTCTTTCGTTATCCTTGCATAGTTATTCCCAGTTCTTCAACATAGTTTTCTTCCATCATCTTTAATGTGTTTTCCATGCTCTTGCAATTGCAGCATTTACTTCGCTCCAATTCTCTGTGGGGAATTAAAGACGCCTTCTGACCGTGGGTCTGTTTTTCTTGCTTGTATAGACCTTTCAGTGGCTGACTTGTAAGTCTTGAATAACCGCCCCAACAACCAGTCCTTCTGCTGTCTTGTATTCTATTTCATTTTCTCACTATTTCATTGTGTAGTTACCACCGTCATTATTTTTTCTCGCAGAACGGATAGGGTTCGAATATATGACTAAGGCAAACTGAAACTGGCAGACAAGTGCGCTAACCACTTATGCCGACCAAATAAGATTTGCCCGAGTGTACTTCTCTACACACCAAGAAGGTTAGCATGGGCCCCACTGTTACCCCCAACGGTTTAGTCGATGTTTTTAACATCTCTTCACTCTCGCTCTTCTGCATCCCTGCCTCCATTAATTAATCTATAGACCCATGTGGTCCCTGGCTTCTAATTGGTTTCTAAATTTAATTTCCTGTGTGTGCTTCAGTTAGAGCAAAGACCAGATCACTCGTAGCTTAATGTCGTTAACATGTTGACTTACCAAGTTTCTAATTACTGCCGGCACTGGGTTTTTTCCCCTCCCTTTTGTGATCCTCTGTGAGAGTCCGTGTAATCCTGGTCAATTTGGACAAAATTTCCCATGATCAGTAGATTTACTTTTGTTGTGTTTGCTCTGTGATGTGCTCTCCAGTATTTGTCGTTGCTCGTAATCTCTTCCAACTCCTTTCTCCAACGTCATTGTTTCTTGTAAACTGCTGCTATTATTACCTCTTGTCTCCATTGTACCGGCTGTGGCGTGTCAAGTCTTCCCTGCAGAGGCTTTGTCTGTGTCTAACAGAGAAACAGACGTTAGGTTTCTCTGTTGGTTTTCTTTATCCTTCTCAGTCATTGTTTACGTTTTGTCCACCTGGATAATGGCTGTCTTCTCAGCTCCAATTAGTTCCCCTCTTTGTCTTCCTCTTTATATTAAGCTTTTTGTTAGTTTTCTACCGTTCTCTTCTGTTATCCATAGTCTCTCCCACATCACCTCCTCCCACACGTCATCTTCTTCTTCCACACGTCACCTTCTTCTCCCACACGTCACCTTCTTCTCCCACACGTCACCTTCTTCTCCCACACGTCACCTTCTTCTCCCACACGTCACCTTCTTCTCCCACACGTCACCTTCTCCCACACGTCACCTTCTCCCACACGTCACCTCCTCCTCCCACACGTCACCTCCTAGCTCAAACCAGGCATCTTCTTGGTTGTTACTTCTGCCTTAAGATTTATAGTTTCCTTCCATTCACCTCTTTCCTTTCTCCACAGATTTCATGCGACCATTTTCTTTAAACACACACACACACACACACACACACACACACACACACACAACACACATACACACACACACACATCAACCAGATAACTGCGGCAGCATATGGGCGACTGGCAAACCTAAGATTAGCGTTCCGTTACCTTAATAAGGAATCGTTCAAAACACTGTATACCGTGTACGTCAGGCCCATACTAGAATATGCAGCACCAGTCTGGAACCCACACCTGGTCAAGCACGTAAAGAAACTAGAGAAAGTGCAAAGGTTTGCGACAAGGTTAGTTCCACAACTCAGGGGTCTGTCTTATGAAGAAAGGTTGAGGGAAATAGGACTAACAACACTGGAGGAAAGAAGGGTCAGAGGAGACATGATAACGACATACAAAATACTGCGGGGAATTGACAAGGTAGACAGTGACAGGATGTTCCAGAGAGGGAACACAGAAACAAGGGGACACAACTGGAAGCTGAAGACTCAGATGAGTCAAAGGGATGTTAGGAAGCATTTCTTCAGCCACAGAGTAGTCAGGAAGTGGAATAGTCTAGAGAAAGATGTAGTGGAGGCAGGAACCATACATAGTTTTAAGACAAGGTATGATAAAGCTCATGGAGCAGGGAGAGCAGATACCCAGTAGCAGACAGCGAAGAGGCGGGGCCAGGAGCTGAGTCTCGACCCCTGCAACCACAATTAGGTGAGTACACACACACGCACGCATATATGTATGTGTGTAGATAGATCATAATTTACCCCTGGAAAATCCTAGAGGGACTAGTCCCAAATTTGCACACACAAATCATTCCCTACGAAAGCAAAAGACTTGACAGGCAGTGCAATATATCTCCAGTGAGTACACTAAGAGAACACAATAAGTGTCAGGGGCCCAAGACTCAAATACCTCCCAGCATACATAACGGGTATTACCGATAGACCCCTGTCTGTCTTAAAGTTGGAGCTGGACAGATACCTAAAGTCAGTACCCAATCAGCCAGACTGTAGTTCGTACGTTAGATTGAGTGCGACCAGCAGTAACAATCTGGTTGATCAGACCACGAAGCCGCATTGACCCCCGGAGTACCCTCTCTAGGTAGGTTTGTATATATATATATATATATATAGAGTAACTGACATATACCCGGTGTGCTTACAAAAGTGTGTATATATTGTGTATACACAGTTGTGTGTATATGTCTTCGCCGGGAGATGTATATCTCTGTGTATATTTTTAATTTTATGGATTAAATCTCCCTGAGTGAGTGATGGCGCTCGTGAAGTTGATAACTTTTAGCGCTTATTGTCGGGCGAAGCAGACAGAGAATAACGTAATAAAACTGATGATTGAGGACTGTAAAAAATGGATGATTGAGGACTGTAAAAATGGATGATTGAGGACTGTAAAAAAATGGATGGTTGAGGACTGTAAAAATGGATGATTGAGGACTGTAGAAACTACTTTCATTACAAAGGATTTTTTTTTCATTATTTTTTTCATATTTATTGAATAAATAATTTATTTACACTGAACTAACAGTGTTGATTTATCTATTGGGGAGGGGGTGGGAGAAGGCCTGGATTTCATATTTCCCACGCTGTGATTCCCCCCGACGGGTTTACCGCGCCTACGTAAATAGAAAAGACCAGTTCGTTACCTGGTGTGGGACGGAGTAATGGTGGGGAGTGGTTACCGTTCCCTAACGACCCGTGGAGGTAATTAAAGAATGAGGCGTCCTTAGGGGGGTATTACCGTCAGGGTGAGTAATGAGCGAGGCAGTGAGGCGTTGTCACTGTGCCACCACACTGACACCAGGACCTCTCTGACACTCCTGGCACCATGACACCTCTAACACTCCTGGCACCATGACACCACTAACACTCCTGGCACCATGACACCTCTAACACTACGGACACCATGACACCTCTGACACTACGGACACCATGACACCACTGACACTACGGACACCATGACACCACTGACACTACGGACACCATGACACCACTGACACTACGGACACCATGACACCTCTAACACTACGGACACCATGACACCACTGACACTACGGACACCATGACACCTCTAACACTACGGACACCATGACACCACTGACACTACGGACACCATGACATCTCTAACACTACGGACACCATGACACCACTGACACTACGGACACCATGACACCACTGACACTACGGACACCATGACACCACTGACACTACGGACACCATGACACCACTGACACTACGGACACCATGACACCTCACACTACGGACACCATGACACCTCTGACACTACGGACACCATAACACCTCTAACACTACGGACACCATGACACCTCTAACACTACGGACACCATGACACCTCTAACACTACGGACACCATGACACCTCACACTACGGACATGACACCTCTGACACTACGGACACCATGACACCTCTAACACTACGGACACCATGATACTACGGACACCATGATACCTCTGACACTACGGACACCGTGGTCCAGCATAACCCTAGTAGTGTTAACTTTAAGGTGCCAGAGTGGAGATAGTGGGAATGGGCAAGTAGAAGTGTATGTGGTTAAGGGGAGGGGAGGAGACGTACACACACACACACACACACACACACACACACACACACACACAGATACAGAGAGAGACACAGACACACACGAGGCAACACTCACATACATAACACACAAATCTTGTTTCACAAACTTGCTAAAGTTATATGATAAAGTATCAGAGGTGTGACAGGAAAGAGGGATGGGTGAAGTGCACATTCTTGGACTGCAAGAAGGCATTAAATACTGTACTTCACAAGAGACTGGGGGGGGGAAATCATGAACAAACAGGAAGAGGATATGTACTCCTCGGAAGGAGACAGTGGTTGTCGTAGATGTCAAAATGGGAAAGTGTAACAAGCGAGGTTCCGCAAGGATTAGTACCAGGGTCAATGATGTTTCTGGTATATGTGAGTGGCAATCTGATGTATCCCTGTTTGCATATGACGGGGGAAAAAATAATGAAAACCGAAGGAATAGTTGCAGATGGATCTGGATAAACAAGGGATAGGGCAGACTAGTGGCTAGTGGATCTTAACTCCCAAGAAAACCGAATACTATGAAACTTGCGGATGGGGAAAGAAGACTAGAAGCAGAGTACAAACTCGGGACGACAGAGGTTACAAACCTCATTGATGAAGGAAGACCTAAGGGTGAGCATAGTGCCGAGAATATTGCCAGAAGTACACAACTACCGAATAACCACTGCAACGAACGCTCCTTTGACAAATCTGAATACTTTCAGAAATTTCAAGTTATTCACGGCTGTATATACCACATGTCAGGCCCATCTTGGAACCCACGTCTTATAAAACGGGTTAAGAAATTAAAAGTTCAGAGGTGTGCAGCGAGACGAGGCTACGGGATCCTTGACCTGTTAACATTAAAGAACCACCAAGGGAGACATGATAACGTCATTAAAAATTCTCAAGATGACTTGATAGGGTAGACAGAGATACTGTTCGAAAGTCGGAGAAACAGATATATTGTTTCCTTTAGAAGTTACAGCTGCGTCATAGGGATGTCAGGAAAATAGTGGTAGTGAAGGTAAACTCCATAAACAGGTTTAAGAATAGGTATGATAGTCCACGAGACTAAGAGGGAATAAACCCGGCAAGCGAAAAGTTAAGAGGCAGTGCCAGGAGCTGAGACTCGACCCCCTGCAACCACAGAGAGACGAATAAAATTGTATATATTACATAAACACATTGTTATTTTATAGTTGAATATTGTAAGTTAGATTAAGTTAAGAAATATGCCACAGTTAGTTTTACTAAGGTACATTATATTAGGCTTTATGTCGTTACCTCGACAACGGAAATTGGAATATTTTCGACTTTGGGAAAAGATAGCATGAGACTCTAAACTTCAAATCTCTCTTTTAATGGTCTTGCGCAAAATATTGTATACGGCATAAATTTTGGAACTTAGGAAAGAGCTGTCTGTGAGGTGGGGGGAAAGGATGGCAGGGGATGGAGGGAAAGGCAGGGGATGGCAGGGGAAGCACTCGTTACTCACGTCAATAAAGATACTTACTGTTACACATTTTACTCAGTTTGACAGCATTGTTAAAAACAAAATCAGTATTGATCATTTTTCGATCCTACGTTTTTTTTTATCATAATACTTTCTGTAAAACTTCCAAAGATGGACGAATTCAAATCAAACTTTATGGATAAAAAAATCAGACGCAAGGTTAACGAGGAGGTGAGTTTTATGGTTGAGGATATTGAAGGTTGGTTGGTGGTGCTGTGTTGTTCGCCAACCACAAGAAAAATTCTCTTGTTTTCCAGCGAGAGTTGACATCAACAGGTGTTAAAAATATAGTGACTTTATGGTCTCTCTACTTTCTTTTTTCTCTAATCATTTTGTCTCCGTATATTAATGACATTGTTATTACTGTTACTTAACACACACACACACACTAATATATATATATATATATATATATATATATATATATATATATATATATATATATATATATATATATATATATATATATATATATATATATATATATATATATATATATATATATATATATATATATATATATATATATATATATATATTTATATATGTATTACTGATATCAGGGAGCCCCATTTTTTAGGGAAATTGATTTAAAAACCTTGGAATCGTTGGGTTTCTAGCAATTACTGGAGAATGCCTTTTCTGATAGGTTTCAAACTTTGTTGGGCATATTAAAGAAAGTTGGGCTTTCACTTTGACCTGTATAAATTTTAAATTACCAATTTCTATTAAATTCGCTTCCATGTAATAACTATAGAATGCCTCGTATGGTAGGCTTCAAACTCTGCAGCACTGGTGTATCTTATTTGGAAATATTTTTGAATTAAATTTGTTACTTTTACAGAATTTTATGGTCAAAATGGATTTTCTTTAAGAAAAATCAATGTTTTTTTCTTGTAACTTGAATAAGAGAAAATAAAATGGGGAAAAAATGAGAAATAATGAGAACTCGTTATAGCGATTTTATTTCTCACAAGTTTAGAGTCCTTAGACACTGCACGACTCAGTGCTTGAACAACTAAACTGTTAGTGTTGCTTTGCACCATTTATCGTTTTATAACTTTAGAATGCCTCAGGTGATCGGCTTCAAACTTTCAACCTAAGTGAAGCTTCGTGAAACAAGTGCCGGCACCACTGCTCAGACGCCAATCCTGGAAATGATTTTCATAAAAACTTTAAATGGCCTCATTTATTCGGCTATTGAAATGTCAACACTGGTGTAGATAAATGGTTCAGAGAACCGACAAGCCACACACTGGCTTCCTCGGTCCAATACGGAGATTAGTATGAGGTAATCTGTCCCTCAGTCTGGAACCGATGTGAACCATCCATCTGTGTACCCCTCAAAGGCTTTTTTTTTTATAAATGTATGTAATTTAACGAAAGCTTATATATAACTTAATTAAAATTTAAATGCCGGCCAATCTGAGATAATTGTTTGGATTGATATTGTCTTGCAGTCGTTTCAGTTTGCATTTATATTAAAGAAATTAGGAAAGTTGATATGCTGGTATTTAGAATAACTTCTGAGTCTCTCTTCCAACTGAGGGAGAGAGAGAGAGAGAGAGAGAGAGAGAGAGAGAGAGAGAGAGAGAGAGAGAGAGAGACTTACGACGACGTTTCGGTCGGAAAGGGCGAAAGATCTGCAGCTTAAGATTTCCATCCCCATGTGGGTTGTTCTGTATATTATATATATTATAAATAATGTACAATCTCATTCTCAGGTGCCTGTGTGACGGACATTATAAATACAGACAAGGGCACCAATAACAAACTTATCACAGTAATCCCAATGGAAAGTTGTGAGAACAATTAATTATTGGCTTTGTGATGATTCATGTGTCGCTGAGTCCCACTTGGCTGAGTCCCACTTGGGTGATTGCAAACAGGTGCCTTTATTAGACCAGTCAGATTATTCCATGATTGACTTGATTTAAAGCTTAGTTTGTCTATTCTCTCTCCCCTTTCGTATTTACTTAAGCTTTTCCTTGGGTTCTGTTATGACAATTATTTAAGTTTTCATCTATTTACTTCCCCGTCAGTTTTTCTCTTTCACCTTTCCCTTACTCTTTCCATTTTCTTGGTGGGGGGTGCCTTGATGCTGAGGGGGTTTCTTGGTGGGGTTGCCTTGATGCTGAGGGGGTTTCTTGGTGGGGTTGCCTTGATGCTGAGGGGGTTTCTTGGTGGGGGTTGCCTTGATGCTGAGGGGGTTTCTTGGTGAGGGTTTGCCTTGATGTTGAGGGGTTATTGTTGTCCGGATGCTCCTGTGAACCCCTGCACACACTCCTTCCCTCCCTCGCTCCTTCCATCCCTTACTCCTAAGAAGCAAGATTTCTAAACACACAGAATCACAACAGTTGCACAATCCAGGGCAACATGGGTTTAGGACAGGTCGCTCCTGGTTTTCATAATTACCACATCATTGCGATGTGGTCCTGGATGCTATGGAAGACAAGCTATACGCTGGTGTAGTGTACACTGATTTTGCAAAAGCGTTCGACAAGTGCGACCATGGTGTGATTACGCACAAAATGCGTTCTAAACTAAAAACTGGTAAAGTGAGCAGATGGATATTTAACTTATGTAAACAGAGTGAAATCGGAGACTGCCGCAGTGAAGATCTTTGCTCCTCAGTACCAGCTCCACCTGTTTCTCATTCTTATATCCGACGTTGACAAGGACATAAATCGTAGCATCATAACATCCTTTGCTGCTGAAACTGTATGGCGTCTGTCGAAGAGACAGCTAATCTTCAGGCGGAAGAGTCAATGATACTCTTTAAGTCACTTGTTTTCTCCATTCTGGAGTACTGCTGGAAAACGTACAGAGAACTTTCACTGTTCGTATACACACTCATACATCTTAACTACTGAGAACGGTTGACTGAAGTCCCTTTAACTGTACTCCTTGGAATGTAGGCTAGAAAGGTACATAATAATTTACACCTGGAAAATTCTGGAGGGACTGGTCCCGGACCTGAACACCGATATCACTCCGTATTACAAGAATAGAATTGGCAGACGGTGCAACATACCTCCACTAGAAAGCAGGAGTTCGACACAGAGATAATTCAATGATTGTTAGAGGTCCCCGACTCTCCAAAGCCCTCCCTCCATGCATACGGGAAACTGGACAAGTTCGTCAAATTAGTGCCTCACCAGCCAGACTGTGGTTCGAACGCTGGACTGCGTGCGGCCAGCAGTAACAGCCTGGATGATCAGGTTTTGATCTTCCAAGAGGCCTGGTCTGGGACTGGGCCGTTAACCCCCGGAAAAGTCCTTCGG